>JAUTXW010005433.1:0-137148 GCA_030620095.1 Kuschelorhynchus macadamiae
TTTTTTTTGTTAATCTACTTGACTAACTATAGTATTGCTATTTTTTCTCTCCATTAATTTCTTTAGTAACGTTATAAACTACGGTATATAATGCATCTGCTGTACGATTTTCGGACACATTCTTAAAACTAAAAATCGCTCTTGAATACTTTCGTCTGTTTTAACGTAGCGTATTACTATAGATAATTGGCTAAAACAATGGCAATGAACCGCGCCACGCCAATCTCCTGCTTAATTCTTTTAGAATAATGGTTGCAACAGCGGAAATTAAATCATCTCTGATTCGATTCGACGTTCCGCGAAAACGCTAGACTGCTTTAAATGATTTTTTAAGCAATCATCATATGTGTAGCCATTAAACTAAGTAAATCTTGAAAATTTCCTCTATTTGAAAAAACCCTTGTTTCGTCATGACTTCTAAATCCCAATTCGTGCTGTTCAATAAAACAAACAACATCGAGTCTTCTTAATATTTGCCTATTTTTTCGACTAGCAATTCATTGTGTTGGCGGTGACTAATTTCCAACAGTTTATTAAGGGCGTATTCAATTCTGGTTTTGCTGAAGACTTTTCTTTTATGACGGCCTGTAAAGCGCTTTGGACATAATGTGTTTTTTTACAGCTTTATGGAAATTGTTTAAATCGGAAACACTAGTTTTATTCCAGAGACCTTTTTCATTTTCAAAGTAAACATGGCCAATAAAATAATTTACTTATATTTTCACACCCTGTTAGCCATTTAAATTGTTCGTATTATTCTTCCGGATAAAAATGACTAATACAGTTTTTCATTTTTGCAGTTAAATTTTTCATAGGCGGTTTTGCCTTTTCCTTTGGAAATTATTTGAGGCTTATCAGCGAAGTTTAATGTTGAAAAACCCTTTATTATTAAGACACACACCACACATTCACACACACTCTTCTTACTAAATTCTCCAACATTTTCAAAGTTGACGGTATTTACATATCCACGCGTCCGTATTATTGTCTTCCATATTGCCCATGCACGACGCGACGTACGTATCACACAACACACGGATAGCCGTTCAAACAAAGAACCTACTCCAACGATAGAAACTTCCTCCCCCACTTAAAGCACGCGACTGAAATGCAAAAATTGCAAACAGCCGGTAGAAAGTTCAATAACTCCTGGTTCGATTCACAGGAAATCAAGCACACAGAACTTGGCTGCAGAGTAGTTAGCGGCCCGCATAGGTTCTATTCGATATTCTATTGTGGCTGGGTCGGAGTCAAGGCCGCATTTATTATGGGTTTGATAATTAAGATATTATTTCAGCATTTTTAATATAAACTAAATTGATGGTTTCCTGTTTCAAAAATTACATTTTAAAAGATGTTTTGTAAATTTTTTTGGGGAACACTGATTCCCTTGCTTCCATGGACTGCACGCCCATGATGGTTACATATGCTCAACAAAATTTAAAACGTGCACATGTAGTTAGAAAAAGAAGAATACAGGTTAACAACTCTAATTATTATTTATGTTATTAAAGATGAGATGGGGTTTAAATACGCCACTAACACAGGTGAGAACTGGACTTTTCTTGGCTTTAGTTATTTCCATTTTTTCTAATAAATCTAATGTCCTTCCCTTGGAATACTTTTGTAAGATATTTATATTTTCAGGTACAGCAAAGGTGTGTCCTGAACTAATAGGTGTGTACTCTGATAGATATCTTCCCTCCCGGACTAGCCAACATACACAGTAGGACAGTGGCTTCAACTCAACGAATACACTCCAGATTTTGAGAATCTTCCAGTCTTATCCTTAATTTTAACTAAATGTTTTTAAAAGTGTTTACAATTTTAAATGCAATAGAAATGTTAAAATATCAAAATAATGTTGCCATTTGTAAGGAAATATTACCAAGAAATGTTATAAGTATTATATTATAAGAGAATTTATATTTGTTGGCAAATTTAAAATAAAGGCTATTCATAGAAATATATAAAAACCGTTATTGGCTGCTATCTGTTTTATTGTGTTCTTTATAAAAAGCATTTTAGAAAGGGGAAGTTTAAATAAAAGCAAAGAACTGAAAGTTGCAAATTTATGTGGTTGGGTGAATTAAACGTAAATTGAATTATACTATCACCAGTTTTTTTAATAAGTAACAAATCTAAAGAAGGTAATTTATTTTGTGTTTCTTTTTCGAATGTAAAATAAATTTTATTACGTACACTATTGACGAAATTTAAAAAATTAACCAGCTTCTTTTTACTATTATTCTATATTATAAATACATCGTCCACGTACCTCTTATAAATAAGTAGAGATTTCGAAAATGGGCTGTTCATAATTTAAGAAGACAAGAACCCATAGCCAAACCTGTTTTTTTGTCGAAAAAGCTGCCCATTAAACTTTTGATTTAGCACTGTTGATAGAAGTAAAATAAGGTGGTCTATAATTAAATTAGGGATATTTTTATTTCAGCTCCGCAAAATGCCTCCAAAATTGCTCAATTTTTACCCACTTTTTATTTTTCTAAGCAACATTTCGTGCCTCGATGTCTCCCTTTGACGAACTTGTTTTAGATTTTTGGACGAAAAATCTGAAAAAAATTCCCCACCCCGAAAAATTAACCATAGCGTCCTGCATTTTGAATCATCGGCGGCGTCACTAAAGGCTAAGTTATTTTTAAAGGCTACACTCTCTATGATTAACCTTTGGGCTTACTTTTTAATTTTTACCGAAGGAACAAATTTTTCCGGGCAACTCGGCTTATTAATAAGAGTCGAGCCGACTAAGGAAATTTTTAAAATTTCATTGAAAAAACTACTATTTAATTTAATTTAATTTTAATTGTGTCCAAAAATCAAATGTAAATGAGAAAAAACTAGTAAAATTTTGATTTGAATCCAATAAAGAAAACATTTACCATTTATTTAAAAATATAATCGTTTTCAATAAAATGCCAATTAATAACAGTCTTTAAAAATTGTCTAGTTTCAGCGAACTCTAAGTCAATGAGTATCAAAAAATCGTTAATTACAGCGTTCAAACGAGCACCGGTAGAAATGGGGAGGTATTAAAATGTCACTCTGAAGTTTCATTAGCAAATACACGTCAATAAATAATGTTTGCCTTGTACTGCTAATTGTGTAGCACTCTTTTTATGTTTGTATACTTTTTCTTTTGTAGCTTGCACTTTTATTGACAAAGGATGTCTCATATTTCTTATGAGAAATAGCTTTCGGTAATTTATATAACGCAGTTCTCTACTTCCTGATGAAAATATGTCGTTGGTATGTATAATTTATCCAATATTTATAATTTGCCACCACCTGTTGTTGGATTTTTCCTAAAATATTTACATGGCGGTAAATTTAAAGACAAATGACGATCGGAAAATCAAGAAATTTCTATCAACTTTGTTATTTTATATGGAACACCACCCTGTATTATTTAACATTTTTGGATTCTGCTTATTCTCTTCTTTTTAAAAATTACTAGGAACAGTAGTTTTTGACCTGTTCTGCTTTAAAGTTGCCACATATGACAAATTTACCGTGATGCAATTTGACTATATTAAAATAGCTTTACCAAAAAAATCAAAGCAATATAATATTTTACACCCGTATTAACTAAAGAGGTTGCAAAGGTGCACGTTAACGATCCGTTAGGCATTACCTGCTACATCTCTACTAGTATCTGATAGCGACATCTATGAGGTAAGAGCAAAGCAAAGGCTTGAAAATCAATACTTTTAAACCAAGATTACCTCCAAAGATGATTTGACCAATGACATCAACGCAAGGGAAGCAGTGCTTTCCCAAAAAAAAATTACAAAACATCTTCTAAAATGTAATTTTTGAAATAGGAAACCAGTAATTTAGTTTATATTAAAAATGCTAAAATATTATTTTAATTATCAAGCCCATAATAAATGCGGCCTTGACTCCGACCCAGCCACAATAGAATATCGAGTAGAACCTATGCGGGCCGCTAGCTTCTCTGCAGCCAAGGTTATTGAACTTTCCACCGGCTATTTGCAATTTTTGCATTTCAGTCGCGTGCTTTAAGTGGTGGCGGAAGCTATCGTTGGAGTAGGTTCTTTGTTTGAACGGCTATCCGTGTGTTGTGTGATACGTACGTCGCGTCGTGCATGGTGCGATATGGAAGACAATAATACGGACGCGGATATGCAAATACCGTCAACTTCGGCTGTCGGTAATAACGTTGAAAATGTTGGAGAATTTAGTAAGAAGAATGTGTGTGAATATGTGGTGTGTGTCTTAATAATAAAGGGATTTTCAACATTAAACTTCACTGATATGCTTTAAATAATTTCCAAAGGAAGGGCAAAGCCGCCTATGAAACATTTAACCACAAAAATGAAAAACTGTATTAGACATTTTTATCCGGAAAAACAATACGAACAATTTAAATGGCTAACAGGGTGTGAAAATATAAGTAAATTATTTTGTTGGCCATGTTTACTTTTCTGAAAATGAAAAAGGTCTCTGGAATAAAACTGGTTTTTCTGATTTAAACAATGTCCATAAAGCTGTAAAAAGACACATTATGTCCAAAGCGCATTTACAGGCCGTCATAAAAAAAAAAGTCTTCGGCAAAACCATAATTGAACACGCCCTTAATAAACAGTTGGAAATTAGTCAACACAATGAACCAGTCAATAAAAATAGGCAAATATTAAGAAGACTTATCGATGTTGTTTGTTTTCTCGGACAGCAAGAATTGGGATTTAGAGATCATCATGAAACAAGGGTTTCTTCAAATAGAGGAAATTTTCAAGATTTACTTAGTTTAATGGTTAAATATGATGATTGCTTAAAAAATCATTTAGAGTAGTCTAGCGTTTTTTCGCGGAACGTCGAATCTAATCCAGAATGATTTAGTTTCCGCAACTGCAACCATTATTCTAATATAACGTAAACTCTGGTGTTATAAAAGCCACGTTATAAAGAGTTCTTACGTAAGTGGAATAACAAAAGTTTGCACTTACGACCCGTTGGCTAGCTTATACGGTAGTTCGGCTTTGGGGGAGTTCAAAATTTTCAATCCTTTTCTTTGGTGTATGAAGGAGGCAAGTGAAAATTATAAATATGAAAGAAGGGCGCCAACACACGTAAAACAGAACTTACTGCACTGCCTTCATACACCCCTTACTCGTGTGTTCGTAAAGGTACTGAAACAACCAGTAAAACACTATTTAATGTTATGATTTGCTTTATTTAAAAAAAAAATACTTGTTAACGAGAGAATGTAGTTTAAATTGTTTTTAAATAGAAATATGTGTGGTAATTTGAAAAAGATAAATTGATCAATAAAAGGTACTACTGTAATATAAAGCTTTTTAAAAATCTCACCAACTGGCAGGAAAACTGGAGTTACTGGGGCCTGGTTGTTGGGCTAGAGGAAAATTCCAACACCTCTTCGGTAAAGAGGGGACTCTTTCTTAATGTAGAATTACTGCTTCAACTTCAAAGGTAACCCCAACCTTTAGGGTTATTTGCTTCAACCAATTGTTTCTCGTGAAAAGTACCTCACAATCATGTGGGTGCAAAAATGTTCAAAATGCTTTAAAGGCCATAAAAAGCAAACGTGCACTAAGATGCAAAGTTTTAATAGCAATGTGATAGGTGAATGAACATCTAATAATGAAATTCTTATAAAAACATGGCCCTTTTATATGTGGGCATTAAAGAAAGCTTCAACAATCAGACCCTCAGCATCTGTAAATATAAAACATAAAATATATATAATAGACCAAGCTGTCAGTTATACAATATTAAGTACTTATAATAATGAAAATAGTCAAAGAATCTAAATAACTTCCAAAAACTTATTTCCTGACATCTTGGTGAATGGCAAAATATAATTAGCAAAATCATAATTAGTTACTGTAAAAGTGTAACGTTACACTAAAAAGAATTAAGCAGGCGATTGGCGAGGCGCGATTCATTGCTATTGTTCTGGACGAAACAACTGATGTCACTAATTTTAGCCAATTATCTATAGTAATACGCTACGTTAAAATAGACGGAAGTATTCAAAGGCGATTTTTAGGTTTTAAGAATGCGTCCGAATCACATTAAACAGTGTAAAGTATTTTTCGTTACTTTAAGTGGCATGGCTGCTTTTTTTCCGTGTCAATAAAACGTACACAAGCTTTGGACTCCATTGTCCACAAATGATTGCCCAAAGTATCTCCTACTAGGTGGAACTATAATGGAAGACTTGTGTTAACAGTATCTGAAAATCGTGAATCACTGATTGAACTATTTGAGAATATAATAGAAAATAATGAAACGTGGGACTCAGAAGCAATAAATAGTTCGATTTTTAAAAATTCATAAACCTGGGAAGTCATGAAACCTATTGTTTCAGCTGTTGGATCACCAACGTACAATATTTCAAAATAGTTAGTAGAAGAATTCAGCAAATTAAATATCTTGTACGATAACTTTGAGGTTACTAACTCGTTTACTAACTAATTAAGAATGTTCACTTAAAAGAAGGTGAAATTTTAATATCTTTTGATGTAAGGTCATTGTTTCCTCGTACCCATACCACTAGCTTTAGAGTACCTAAAGAAACTACTTAAAATCAATCATTTGAGGAAAGAAATTTTTTATGAATATTTACTTCTCACAAAATTATGTGTGAATAAAATTTTTTTTCAGTTCAACAATATTATAAACAACTTAATGGAACTGCGTTGAGCAATTGTATATCTCCGTTCCTTGCAAATTTGTTTATAGGTCTCTCTTCAAACACCTGAAGCTTCCAATAAGTTCATAGTAATCCCATATAATCCCAGATATATATAACGTAGGTTTTAGAGTAGCCTACAAAACAGAGAGGAGAACAGTTCGAAAAATCTCCTTGGAAACCCTAAAGACAAAGTCGACTTGAAGGAGAGGAGTGGCATCTATGAAATTAGCTGTAACGACTGCGATCTAAAATATGTTAAGCAAACTAAACGCTCCATAAACATTCGTTTTAAAAAACACATGGCACATTTAAGATACGGAAAAACAGAAAAATCAAGCGTTGCCCAATATGCTTTAGAAAACAATGACCAAATAGGAATAAATAATAAAAAGTTGATTATATATCTAATAATAGATTATTGGATGCATTTATATAGAAATAGTTAAATGTGGTAAGACAGCACTAAATAAAGACAAGGGCCTATCTTGCTATAGTCTCCTCTATTGCTTACTTGACATTTACCTATAAATAGTCTCGATTAGGATAAGTTACTTTAGTTTATATCATCTGCTGATGATGAAGGTAGCGAAACGCGCGTAGAACATAACTGTAGTGTGGTTAGAACATGTATTTTGATTAAAATATAGGCATATGAAAAAGCAGATCGTACACACAGGGTTTACATGCTGAGCTAAATTATATTATTTTTCAACTGATAAAAGGAAGGCTTTAAAACGAAGGGATTTCTGCCTAAAACCAATTTACTGATTATATAGGTAATGAGACGTTATTCTATTCTAACGTACAATATTTTGTATATGCAACATTATTAACTTAATAAGCAGTCACAAGATTTGACAACCGATCCGAAAAGATGCTTTCATGTCATATCATATGCAGATGGTTGGTTGTATTTTCAAATAAAGACAAAATAATGACAACTTTTTACTTCACGAAATTAAAAGTGGTCCTCTTGCAACTTCCATTGCCTCAATAATGTTAGGTTTAGAAATTGATGAGAACTTACGATGGGGAAATCATATAGAAAATCTATGCAGAACGTTAAGAAACAATTGTTATGGTTTAAGTGATGTTGTCAGTATATTATTCTAATATACACTCTCACTTGTCGTACGGTATTATAAATTGGAGTTTAAGCTCGGAGCTAAGGATGTGACAAGAGTTTTTGCTTCAGAGTATGCAATCCGCAATATGTGTGGACTTTCGTGTACAGAGTCGTGTAGAAACTATTTCAGACAATTCAAAATAATGACCTTGCCGCTTTCGCTTATCAAAATAATAAAAAACGTACACAATCGCTCTTCATATAGCTACAATACTAGAAGCAAAACTTTATGAAACCTAGTGCACATAATTCCACATTTTTTAAAAAAAACGTAATGTATAGTGCATGTATATTTTATAAAACATTGGTAAGGACGTTAAAAATGCTGTTAACCTCAGATCTTTTAGAGGCAAACTAAAAAAATATCTTGTAGAGGATAACTTTTATTCTGTTTAAGAGTTCTTGATAGTTTCTTTTCTCATTTGAAAGTACCTTGTATAATAAATAGTTAAATTTCATGTTCCTATAACTTTTTTGACGATGTACTTTTATCAGTAGGTATATTTAGCTTAATCTTGGCATTTTTTATGTACCGGGTGGTCGAAATTGGTCTGTTTTAACAGAGAACCTAACCTATTTCCTGACTAGATAGAGCAAAACTGACTTAGGTGTCATGGGCTCGATTTCTGAGAAATGTTTAATGGCAAAAACCGCCTGCCGATATTTTCACTGCCAACTGAGATATAGGGCGTTTTTCAATTTTCGGCCATTTTGAAAATTGTCCATAACTTTTTTATTTTGCGGAATATTAACATTCTGCAAAGACATTCTAAAGGCACTTTTTTATGTGCAATCCAGTGGCGTACTCAGATTTTTTCTATAGTTGTCCGTTTTATCATAAATAGGCAAAACTTTTTTTTTTCAAATGGAAATCATAGTTGGCTATAAATTATAAAAAATGCTCGCGTTTAGCCCTTTTCAGTGATATAAAGTTGTAGGTACTTATTTTCAAAAATAACGAAAATATTAGGTGTTTTTGGTTTACATCGAAGTAGGCTTTGGAATAATGACGCGCGTTCAATATTTTGAATATATTGCTGTCAGATTACTGTAGTCTGGTGTAATTATTGCGTTTTGGTGTTATCTTTATAAAGTTGTGTTAAGTTGCTGACAAAATAATTTGAGAATATATAAAGTATGATTTTAAAATGTTACATATTATCAAAACAGCAGAGTGAATTATATTTTAATACATTTCAGTTCAACACGTCAACCGGATAACCGAATTTATCAAACATTAAAAAGTATTTAGTAAATTACGGAAGTTTTAAAAAGTTAAGAACAAGACATTATGAACTAAAGGAAGAAAAGGAAACAGCTAAATATAATTGGTGAGGTATTAGATCATCCTGGCACGAACATTGGCTAATATAACGAATGTTCCAAAGACCACCGTTTTAAAAATACTCAAAAAACATAAATTCAACCGTACAGAACGAGAAGAGTTCATCAACTCCGTGAAGGGGACGCCGCTATTAAAGATTTTGAGATTTTAAAGTGGTATAAAGCAAAAATTCATGGAGAATGAAATTTTCCATTAAATATTACTGGATATGAACCCAATACAATTTTCTAGTTATATTTAATAGATATAATTCATACTAATGGTGCATTTCTGAAAATCCAAATAGTACTAAACAAGACCGGCAATTTTCTCGGTAATGGATTCAATATATTTTTTACTGGGGATATCCGAATAAGATTTGTGGGACCTTATTTTTACGATTTGGAAATTAAATAACTGCAGATGATTATGTAAATATTTTGCGCACATATATTGTCCCTTTGTTTGATTAGACATACCTTTAGCTGATGCCAGAAATATCTACTATCAACAATTATGGTGTCCCCCGCACAATTTTGCAAGGATCACTAACATCTTTAAATTTACTGATAAATTGTCGAGAAAATTAAAAGTTAATACGTGGGTTTAAATTTTTAAACACCTTGGCCTGCTAGGTAAATGAATTAAGAAACCCTTACAATTTTTTAGTGGGGATAGATTTTAGGAAGTTTAAATTTTTAAATATTTTGGAATGAACCTTTCACACAACTTAAGAATTGCAAGAGGCCCTATACAATTTTTTGCATAGATTAGCCCAGTTGAACTAATAAATAGTGCAACTCATATGCAAAAGATTGCTTAGTTTGTATTCACAAAATTTAGGACAACCGATCCGAAAAGATGGCTCAATTTGAACAACTTCTAAATATACTTCACAGAAACCTATCTAACTAGTGGTCCTAGATTTTCATAATTATTTTTTATTTTCACTTGTAATGTAAATAGTAGTTTAGTTTGTTAATTTTGTTGAGAACTTACGTAAACAAAATCATAAAAAAAATTAATAATAAATGCAGAACGTTAAGAAACTAGTATTATTTAAAGTTGTGTTGTCAGTATATTATTCTAATATACACTCTAACAATACATAATTATAAATGGATTGTCATCACAAATCGGAGCTACTTCGATGTAAACCAAAAACACCTAATATTTTCGTTATTTTTGAAAATTAAAGTACCTACAACTTTATATCACTGAAAACTATTTCAGACAATTCAAAATAATATAGCCAACTATGATTTCGCTTATCAAAATAATAAAAACTTTGCCTATTTATGATAAAACGGACTATAGAAAAAAACTATGCCACTGGATTGCACATAAAAAAGTGCCATAATTCTTTGCAGATTTTTTAAAATTCCGCAAAATAAAAAAGTTATGTGGACAATTTTCAAAATGCATGTATATTTAAAAACATTGCCCTATATCTAAGTTGGCAGTGAAAATATCTGATAACCTCAGATTTTTGCCATTAGACATTAAAAAAAAATATCAGAAATCGAGTTCCATGATACACCTGAAAGTCAGTTTTGCTCTATCTAGTCAGGAAATAGGTTTTCTCTGTTTTAACGATGTATTTTTATCAGTAGGTATATTTATTAATCTTGACACCCTGTACATTTGTTTTATTGATGAAATAAAGGTATTATTATTATTATTATTATTATTATTATTATTATTTGTTGTACGCTTATTTAATATGATGTTTAAAAAACGATAGTGTTGTCCAGAAAATTCGTAAAAAATCTGTCTATATGATAGACTATTCAAGCTAGAATAATTAAATATTCATGGATATCACATGGATTAAAACTGAGTCCGTAGGTTTAAATAAATAGTAAGAAAACAAATCATTAACAATTTGTTGTATAACTAGACAAATCTTAGATTAGATTTCATTTACTTTACTAATACGTTAACTATACAAGTCATTAGCCAGTCAGCATTTTCTAACCCTTAATTAAACGAAGAAAAACTGCGACCCAGTCAGGGTGAAACCAAGGTTCTTATATTTCTTGCAGCAAGTACGAGTATCGAGCATCGAATATTGAACAAGAATTTCTTGAGAAAACAAAAGGTTTTGTAATCGAGCTCCTTATGCTCTCGAAATCCGACACTTAATTGAAAAAAAAATACTTGGAGCGTTGCTTTTGTTAAAACTTTATGATTAAAAATAAGACGAAAATAAGTAAAACGAAATAAGAGAGGAAATAGAGAATAGTCGGATTTTCACTAGTAATATCCTTGATTTATTACTGGAAATATTTTCGAGTGCATAAGTTTTTTGAAAATTATCAGTCGTGAAGCACAAGAAAATATTTCCGGTTTTTAATTCAAGAACTTGGGATATTCGGTAAGGAAAATTCGCACTTAAATAAATAAATTGTTAATAAAAATTTGTTAATCTATTTTTACTTCCTTCGTAAAAGGGAAGTATCGTAAGCGTGAAAAAATCATCCTTTCTTTTAGATCTTCACGGTTGAGTGTGCCTAGATTCCAAAAACATGTTTTCTTCGTCAGTCCGTCTGTTCGAGGCAAAGCTAAAAAACTACTTACCCGATTGATTTCAAATCACAAAAAATTAAGAGTCATATGGGGATGACCTGGTAACATTTAGGTAAAAATTCAAAACGGCGAAACAAAATGGTGGCCTAGTGAAAAGTTGAAAAAAATATTATTAAAAAGCTACTTATCTAATTCGTCTCAAATTTTGCGCAAACATCAATCATAGATTAATTTCTGTGGTTTTTTTCTTCACCATAATTGTTATAGAGATTTTATCTTAAAATGTTTTTAAATTGCATTGGGTTTCCTTCTGCAATTTTTTAGTTAATAGATTTTAGGACAATAAAAAGCCTAAATGGTTTATTTTGGATAAAATCCATTAATAAAACTAAACTATCTTTAAAATTGCATTGGGTTTCCCTCTGCAATTTTTTAGTTAATAGATTTTAGGACATAAAAAGCCTAAATAGTTTATTGTAGATAAAATCCATTAATGAAACTATTTTTTTTTAAATTGCATTGGGTTTCTCTCTGCAATTTTTTAGTTAATAGATTTTAGGACAATAAAAAGCCTAAACGGTTTATTGTGGATAAAATCCATTAATAAAACTTTTTTTTAAAATTGCATTGGGAAACCCTCTGCAATTTTTTAGTTAATAGATTTTAGGACAATAAAAACCTAAATAGTTTATTGTAGATAAAATCCATTAATAAAACTATTTTTTTTTAAATTGCATTGGGTTTCCCTCTGCAATTTTTTAGTTAATAGATTTTAGGACAACAATAAGCCTAAAATAGTTTATTATGGATAGAATCCATTAATAAAATTATTTTTTTAAATTGCATTGGGTTTCCCTCTGCAATTTTTTAGTTAATAGATTTTAGGACAACAAAAAGCCTAAAGAGTTTATTGTAGATAAAATCCATTAAAAAAACTTTTTTTTTTTAATTGCATTGGGTTCCTCTCTGCAATTTTTTAGTTAATAGACTTTAGGACAATAAAAAGCCTAAATAGTTTATTGTGGATAAAATCCATTAATAAAACTTTTGTAAAATTGCATTGGGTTTCCCTCTGCAATTTTTTAGTTAATAGATTTTAGGACAATAAAAAGCCTAAATAGTTTATTGTAGATAAAATCCATTAATAAAACAATTTTTTTTTAAATTGCATTGGGTTTCTCTCTGCAATTTTTTTTAATAGTTTTAGGACAATAAAAAGCCTAAATGGTTTATTGTGGATAAAATACATTAATACAACTTTTTTTTTAAATTGCATTGGGTTTCCCTCTGCAATTTTTAGTCAATAGATTTTAGGACAATAAAAAGCCTAAATAGTTTATTGTTGATAAAATCCAATAATAAAACTATTTTTTTTTTAAATTGCATTGGAAACCCAATGCAATTTTTTAGTTAATAGATTTTAGGACAATAAAAAGCCTAAATGGTTTATTTTGGATAATTTTTAGTTAATAGATTTTAGGACAATAAAAAGCCTAAATGGTTTAATAAAAACTAAATAGTTTATTATAATCCATTAATAAAACAAAAATTGCATTGGGTTTCTCTCTGCAATTTTTTAGTTAATAGATTTTAGGACAATAAAAAGCCTAAATGGTTTATTGTGGATAAAATCCATTAATAAACTTATTTTTTTAAATTGCATTGGGTTTCCCTCTGCAATTTTTTAGTCAATAGATTTTAGGACAATAAAAATGCCAATAATAAAAGTTGGAAACCCAATATTTTTTGTTTAAAATCCTAAATGGTTTATTTTGGATAAAACATTAATAAAACTAAATTTTCTCTGCAATTTTTTAGTTAATAGATTTTAGGACAATAAAAAGCCTAAATGGTTTATTTGGATATAATCCATTAATAAAACTTTTTTTAGGGTTTCCCTCTGTAATTTTTTAGTTAATAGATTTTAGGACAATAAAAGCCTAAAATAGATTATTATGGATAAAATCCATAATAAAATTATTTTTTTAAATTGCATTGGGATTTCCCAATGCAAATTTTTATAATAATTTTAGGACAATAAAAAGCCTAAATAGTTTATCTTGGATAAATCCATTAAAACTAAATTTTCTTTAAATTGCATTGGGTTTCTCTCTGCAATTTTTTAGTTAAATAAATTTCAGGACAATAAAAAGCCTAAATGGTTTATTATGGATAAAGACCACTAATAAAACTAAAATTCTTTAAAATTGCATTGGGATTTCTCTTGCAATTTTTTAGTTAATAGATTTTAGGACAATAAAAAATTTATGGTTGAGAACTTTAAAGTTAATAGAAAGTTATAATTTCTTTAATATATTTTCAAAGTATATGCTTATTCAAGTTCATTAACTAATTAATTAATTAGTTATAAAAATAATTTTATCTCATAATTTTGCAATTATTGGATTAAAAAAATAATATAAAAAATAAATAATTGTTAAAATATGTCCTGTTAAAATAAAAGGATCTTCTACTGGGCGTGCTCCAATTCAAGTTCTTGATAGTTTCTTTTCTCATTTTGAAAGTACCTTGTATAATTAATTTTTTTTTTTTTTCTTGTCTAGTCAAATTTCATGTTCCTATAACTTTTTTGACGATGTAATTTTATCAGTAGATTAATCTTGACATTTTTTATGTACATCTGTTTTATTGATGAAATAAAGGTATTATTATTATTATTATTATTATTTGTTGTACGCTTATTTAATATGATGTTTAAAAAACGATAGTATTGTCCAGAAAATTCGTAAATAATCTGTCTATATGATAGACTATTCAAGCTAGAATAATTAAATATTCATGGATATTAAAACTGAGTCCGTAGGTTTAAATAAATAGTAAGAAAATAAATCGTAACAATTTTTTGTAAAACTAGACAAATCTAGAACCATGACTAAATCCGTTAGATTTCATTTACTTTACTAACACGTTAACTATACAAGTCATTAGTCAGTCAGCATTTTCTAACCCTTAATTAAACGAAGAAAAACTATGACCCAGTAGGGGTGAAACCAAGGTTCTTATATTTCTTGCAGCAAGTACGAGTAACAGCATCGAATATTGAACAAGAATTTCTTGGGAAAACAAAAGGTTTTGTAATCGAGCTCCTTATGCTCTCGAAAAAGGTTTCAGACCTTATTGAAAAAAAATACTTGGAGCGTTGCTTTTGTTAAAACTTTATGATTAAAAGTAAGACGAAAATAAGTAAAACGAAATAAGGGAGGAAATAGAGAATAGTCGGATTTTCGGGGATAATACCACGAGTGCTTAAAAATTTCCGATAATTTTTTACGAATGCGTGTTTTCTTATAATTTCCCGAGTCCGAAGGACGAGGGAAATTTGTAGAGAAAGCACGCAGCTTGGACACGGTAGTAGCTCTGAGGGAATGGTTGGTAAGTTTTTTTGTGGTCTGATTGAGGCCTGATCTCTGTGCTTGTTCTTTTGTCCAAGTTGAAATCTCGTTTTCTCCTACTGGGCTGTTTTTGAACCATTTTCCGGAAATTTTCCAATGGGGGTTTGACGTCAAAAATGGTCGAGTGTTGGAGATACTTTTCCTTTTATCTTGTAATTCTTTATAAATTCTTATTGGGCAAAAGCTGGAACTTCTCTCGTTTCTCACCAACCACTTCGAATCGGCGAGTTTTCGGCCATCACCTTGACATGTTTCAGGAAAAACAGGGTTGTATTAAATTCTACCTGTTTTTCCTCCGAAGTTGGCAGTTTCTTCTTTGAAAAAAATTGTTTCGGCTCTTGCACCTTCTCCTCCTCTCCAGGCTAATTTATAGGACAACAGAAAAAAACACTTCTTTTGTAAACCCTCTGGAGTTGATTCATCACAAGCTTCGATTAGATTTTTTAAATTATTGTATGTTAAAAAAATGGCCGATTCTCTGCGTTTGCCTTCAATACCTTGCAAATGTTTCCTTTTGGCATTTTTTGCGTCTCGGGCCGATTTGAATTCGATCTGCTTGAAGGGATTTATTTTAATTTTGTATTCATTGAAATACCTTTCCATCAGTAATTTCGCCGTAACATTCCAAATAATTTTTACCGTGCCTTCTTTATATTCCTCACCGTTCATTTTTCGCATATTGCAGGTCCAGGTTTTCAAAATCATTGCTAGTTGGGATACTGGAGTATCTTGGTCAAACATATAGTTTTTTCTTCGCAGAATGTCATAAACTGACTCCAGATGCTCTTTTTGGATTTAACGGTGTTTCTTGGTTCGCTTTCAATTATATTTATCAATTTCCTCTTCTTGAACTAGCCCAAAGCGATTATTCATATTGACAACTTTTCAAAAATGTTTGAAAGATACTTAAAAAAAATCAGTTTCTAGGGACTCTAGCGTCTCTCAAAAGCAAATTTCATATTGTCAAGATTTCATTTTTTGGTTAGGTAAGTAACCACACCTAACCAGGTAAGTGGAAACACTGTGTTTTCTAGACGACGTGGTATTTCCGCTATAATTTTTCGAAAACACTACCAGTCTTACGGGAAAATTTGTACACGGTGTTCTAGCGAGGACTAAACAGGGACGTATTTTCGACCTTCCTTGTATTTTGGAAAAATTCAAAATAGCCAATCGATGTATTTTTTCTTGTAGAATCCAAAAATGTCATCGAAAAAATATTTGAACCAGAAACAAAAGAGTTACGCTATGCATCAGGTGTTTTTTAAATGGAATGTATCGTTTTTTATACGATTTTTGGAAAGAGTGATTTTTTTTATGTCCGTTCTGATTAAAAGATTTGATTTTGCGATAGCTGTTTATATTACATTTTAATGTTTTACAAACTAAAATTTTAGCTTCACCTGTTTAAAATATACGATAGCTTGGTATAGGTGATCAAGGTAAAATGACGTTTGAATGCTTTGTCAATAAAAATTGACATTATTTTAATTATTGTCGAAGTCTTCACCTAAAAAATATATATTTGACTCTGATCGAAATGAAATACTCTTTGGACGAGAGACTACAGATTGTTATGCTATTTTATAAGTGCCAAGAAAATGCAAGAGAAGCAAGAAGAAGATTTATTGCAAATTTTCATAGAAATATATCCATCAATACAATTCTAAGGATAAAAAAACTATTTGAGGAAAATAAAACTTTACATGATAGAAAAAGAAATTCAATAAAAAATAATTATTAAATAATAAAATAAAACTACTAATAACATAAGTTTTCAATGTGACCGCCATTTTTCTCGAAACAACATCGATAACCCCTTTGTAGCCTTTCTAAACTTGCTGTTACAATATGATTTTCCTGGTTAAGACGGTTTATTTCATCGACAATTTTTCCCATGATCTCTTGAATATTTTCGTTTCGTTGTCTGTATACGACGTTCTTCAAATGGCCCCAAAGAAATGTATCCAAACTGAGAGGTCGGGGTTATTGGGCGGCCAAGCATATGTTCCATTTCGCCCTATCCATTCGTTATGGCGCCGCACAGTGGTCAATAATTCGTTCGTAGGATACCATAACTTTTGATATCGAACATTCTTTAATATTTTTAATTCTATAACATGTAGCATATTAATTTGATGTATACATTATGTGAATAAACCAAAACTAAAACCTCGCACTCATTCTGTTTGTCAAAGTAATGATAAAGGAATACCAAATTGATAAAAAAGTAAAAGAACATTATTTACTCATATATGTTGAACATGATTATATTTTTAAGCCTTAGAATGTGATCATATAATTTTTTAACAATACAGGATACTAACTACCTAAAGTATACATAAATTAGAATATGCAGAAGAGTTTTGTACTTAATATTAATATACAGTGCGAAAAAAAAGTCTGGACTACCGTTAATATTTTCTTGTTTTTAAGATTTTATAAAAAAAAGCCGAAATAGGTATACTGATTATATCGTGCATATTTTTGATATTTTTACATGGAAACAATCGTTTAGACAACAGTAGATTATGTTTTTATTGAAACTTAAAAAGTTGTATGTTTTGCATTTTTAATAATTTAGGTAAATTTCAATAAAAACGTAATCTGCAATACGATATTAAAGTTTATACTCTAAACGATCGTTTTCATGTAAATAACCATTGACAACTTAGGAAAAATTAATAATTTTGTTGTAATTGGCTGCTTCATTTATCTACACATAAATAAAAGTTTAGGTAGTGGCCATTTTTAATGGAATTGACAGATTGTCACTAAAATTTGGGAATTTTAGGATCATGCTTAGCTTAAAAAGACTTTTTGAAAGAGGGGTCACAAAACCAACATTACAATTAAAAAAAAATATATCGATAACGTCATATATTTGACAGCTGTCATTAAAAAAACAAATGAATGTCACCAAAATGTGCGCGACATAAAAAATCAGTATACCAATTTCAGCATTTTTATAAAATCCAAAAACAAGAAGATATTAAAGATAGGCCAGACTTTTTTCCGCACTGTATATTTATAATATAATAATATACGTATTATATATTTAATATAATAATAATTAATTTTAATAATATTTCTTGAACAATAATAAACAAAATTACACAGTTTTAATTTTTAATAATGAAAGAACATCTTTGGGTAGTATAGATAACTTACGCTTTGGAAGCGGTCTTAATGTACTTATGAGAGGATCCGATGATATTAACAAAACATGAATCAAATCTTCATTGGTTTTTGGTCTTGAAATCTTGCGAGTATTGTGTTTTCGAAAAGTTCGGTACTCTTTATGTCTGGCCTCTAGAGCCTCCTCACTTAATTGGCCAATTGGGCATAGAATTGAGTCAATCACATCCGCACCATGTATTAGTATTTTATGTACCGAGGCGGGCATCGGATACCAGTCATATAAAGAAACATATACTTTCGCGGTATCTAGAGTATATGCTTTAAATTTTTCAACATCTATGTCATAACCGGAACATATTGTGTCGAGTATTATTGAAAAACATTTAATCAGGTCTTCATCAACCTCTGTTATCTGAGAAGTTTTAAAGGATTCGAAAAAAAACGTCTTGACATGTTTCCGTCATTAGAAGTGCCTTTACCTTGCTTAACCACATCTATTAGCATTCCCGTTTCAGCTTTAAATCTCTGAATAATAGCTCTTTTGCGTCCATCTATGGATCCCTTTGGCGCCCTCCATTGCTTGATATGTAACCTATATGCTATATGAAGCAAGCACTCCATAAATCGAATGCGAGCATGCAATGTGGAAAGCCCAAAATTAAAAAATTCTGTTTTACAGGGACGTTGTAGAACTTCTTCCAAGCTATTCATATTTTTTGGTGAAACACCGCAAATATAGCACACTTGCGAGCATCGATTATGCGCTAAAACATTACACACCTTGCCATCGAGCATCGTTTTGTGAAGAACGTGCATAATTTGAATGGTTTTTTCTCCATTTATTTTTATCCTAGTTGGCTGTAGTTCTTTCTCCTGCTTTTCAATAGAGCCTATTTCTTCCACTAGTTTTTCTTCAGTTTCTTTACAAAACGTAAACCTTATGGGTCTACAAAAACGAGTAGAACTAGGTCTAGGATTATTCCAAACTATTATTCGGTTTCCAGATTATTCATATTGCAACTGAAGTGGTACTAAAGAGGACTGAAGGATGTCAGAATCGTTATTGGATGAGTCAGCAAACTTCTGGCTATAAAGAGAGTGTCCAGAACTTCCATCTGTTCCCCATTTATGTATCATTTTAAACGAATCATTGGCGTTGTTTTTTAGTACTTGTAATATAACATTTCTTTGAACCTCCGCTAATCGTCTACTGGTAAGGTCTAGCAAAACTTGTAAATCAATATTAACTGCATTTTCCGTGATATTTATGTTTTCTTGTGGATAGCATCGTTGTTTTGCTTCCATAACTCTAAAATAGGGTGGATAAAGTTTGATTCCTTTTGACATTGCACCTTGTCGAAGAAAAACATACTGTGATTTTGTCAACTTGCAGCTGCTAATAAGTGCTAAAGCTTCTTCGGACGAATATAAATAACGTTGACGTTTTAAACGATCTGGAGCACTTTTATTAGGATTGCACGCTTTTTTAATTAATTTCACAGATTTATTAGTTTTTTGTGTCACGTTTTTTATCACAACGGCAATATTTCGCTTTCCTTTAGATATGTATGCCGCTTGTGTCGCAAAAGCAAGTTCTTCAGGTGAATGTTTTTCTAATAGTGGTTGAATTCTTCTACGTTTCGCTCTTGACGAAGACTCCAAAAAAGGCTTGGGCGGACGTCCAGTTTTTGAGATGTGTAGAGGTGTACTCGTTTCTTGGCATATTTCTGTATATTTAGAAATGTCAAATAATTCATATAACCATTTACGTTGCTTGGCAACAAAATTGGATTCTTGGCTTTTACAGTTCCTCCAACGTTTCAGAAGATTGCATAAAAATATTTTTATATCGGACAAAATTAGATCATCATCTTTGTATATTAGTCCCCGATTAATAATTTCATCTTTTAAATAGTCTTTTAAACGGCTTATATTACCTTTTGATGCTCCGTGCCTTAGCAAGTTTTCGGAACGCAGTAGTTTAAACAGGATCATTCGTGTGAGGCAAGGGGCAATATCTACAAAAAAATTAAAAAATCGCTTAAAAAGAGACAAAAGTAAACGACGTAATATAAAGGAAACTTTAGGAAAAATATTGAACTAAAACACTGAAGAGAAAAAATCATGATACAACGTGAAACTTTTTTTTAATATGAACAATAAAATAAAAAATTGTTGCATATGCATCATGATAATTTTTAAAGTATTTAAAAAATAACGGACTTACTTTCATCAGCATATTCCATGTTAAAAATACTCTACTTTCGTCTGGCACACACAGTTATTGCACAACAACAAACATACATCACATAATACATAAATAAAATGGCCGCTACCGCTGCGAAAAAAACAAAACATTAGGCTAAGCCGCCTTAGATCTTTGTTGTCAAGAACATTATAAAGGTCAGTTTTGGCTTACGCGCCGCTATAGGGTTTGGTTTTTATCAGTATTATTATTAGAAATCGAAAAAAAATATTTTCATTTCCTTAGTTATGGTATTCTAATAATTAATAATTATCCACTGTGCGCCGATTTAAAAATTGAACCACATCATGCACGGCATGAGGAGGCGCTCCATCATGTTGCCAAATTAAATTCTGATATATTCTCAAATAGGTTTTTTATCCTTAGAATTGTATTGGTGGATATATTTCTATGAAAATTTGCAATAAATCTTCTTCTTGCTTCTCTTGCATTTTCTTGGCACTTGTAAAATAGCATAACAATCTGTAGTCTCTCGTCCAAAGAGTATTTTATTTCGATCCGAGTCAAATATATATTTTTTAGGTGAAGACTTCGACAATAATTAAAATAATGTCAATTTTTATTGACAAAGCATTCAAACGTCATTTTACCTTGATCACCTATTCCAACCTCTCGTATATTTTAAACAGGTGTAGCTAAAATTTTAGTTTGTAAAACATTAAAATGTAATATAAACAGCTATCGCAAAATCAAATCTTTTAATCAGAACGGACATAAAAAAAAAATCACTCTTTCCAAAAATCGTATAAAAAACGATACATTCCATTTAAAAAACACCTGATGCATAGCGTAACTCTTTTGTTTCTGGTTCAAATATTTTTTCGATGACATTTATATTCTACAAGAAAAAATACATCGATTGGCTATTTTGAATTTTTCCAAAATACAAGGAAGGTCGAAAATAGGTCCCTGTTCAGTCCTCGCTGGAACACCCTGTACATGAGTAGAATATTCACTAGTAATATCCTTGATTTATTACCGGAAATATTTTCGAGTGCATAAATTGAAAATTATAGTCGTGAAGCACAAGAAAATATTTTCGGTTTTTAATTCAAAAACTTGGGAATGAGAAAAGGAAGTATCGTAATCGTGAAAAAATCATTCTTTTTTTTTAGATCTTCACGGTTGAGTGTCGCTAGATTCCAAAAAACATGTTTTCTCAATTCCGTTGGTCTGTCTGTTCGAGGCATAGCTAAAAAACTACTTACCCGATTGATTTCAAATTTTGGCCAAAAATTAAAAGTCATATGGGGATGACCTGGTAATATTTTGGTAAAAATTCAATACGACGAAACAAAATGGCGGCCTAGCGAAATGTTGAAAAAAATATTAGTAAAAAGCTACTTATCTAATTCGTCTCAAATTTTGCACAAACATCAATAATTATATTCTAATCAACTGGTAACATTTTGGTACAAATCCAAGATGGTGGCTTAATAAAATATTTAAAAATTCAGTATGAAAAAAAACTGTCTGCCTGTCTGTCAGTTGGCAGCACAGCTTAAAAACTACTTACTCGATTGGCTTTAAATTTTGACCTAAGATTAAAGATCATATTGTGATGATTTGGTCGTAATTTGGTGAAAATCCAATATGGCGAAGCAAAATGGCGGCCTAGTAAAATATTGAAAAAATTATTACTAAAAAATTTCTTATCCAATTTATCTCAAATTTTGCACAAACATCAAGTATTATATTGGAATCAACTAGTCAAATTTTGATGGCGGAATAAATGGCTGCATAATAAAATATTTAAAAACTCAGCATGAAAAACTATTTAATGTATTAATTTCAAATTATGTGCCATAACTAATTGTGGTATTGGAATCAACTAGTAAAACTGAGTTACTAATTCAAGATGGCGGATCGAAATTGCTGCAAATAAAATGTTTGTAATCATGAAAAAATCACCCTTTCAGGTTTTACGTGGTTTTAGTGGCCCTAGATGTCAAAAAATATATGTTATAAATTCCGTCGATCCGTCCGTCGTCTGTCTGTCTGTCTCTCTAAAAATTCGCGGCATAGCTTAAAACAAAAATTAAGGGTCATATGGGGATGATCTGGTAATGTTTTTGTAAAAATCCAATATGGCGGAACAATGTTAAAAAAAATATTGCTAAAAAAACTAACGATCCAATTTACGACAAATTTTGCACGAAAATTAAGTATTACATAAGAATGAACTGGTAATATTTTGATATGAATCCAAGGCAGCAAAACAAAATGGCGGCCTAATAAAATATTTAAAAAATCAGCCTGAAAACACTCCTTTTCAAATTAATTTCAATTTTTGTGCAAGAATTAAGTGTGATATAGAGACAAACTGGTAAAGTTGTAGTACGAATTGAAGATGGCGAAACAAAATGGCGGCCAAATATTTTTTTAAAAAATCAACGTAAAGGATCCTTATTCAATTGACTTGAAATTGAAAAATTAAATGTGAAAATGGGATAAACTAGTACGACGTAGCAAAATGGCGGAATGTGTCGATGTAAAAACTACCTATTGGAATTATTTTCAATTATGCCTAAAAGTCAAGTGTTGCATAGGTAGAAAAAAAACTGTTAAAATATTGGTAAGAATTCAATACGATGGAAGAAAATGGCGCCTAATAAAAATGTTTCGAACTAAATTGGGTCACACTTCATTGTTCCTAAAAAATAGAAAAAAATCATAATAAGGGAAGTTCTGGTTAAAGGTGATTTACCGATTTTTTTAGTGAAATGTATGAATTTGGATTTCATTAACAGAATAAAAGTTCTTCCTGAGATTTTAGTTTTATGAAATACAAATCAGTAAGTCGGAAGTTATTTCTACTACCTATATTTTACAAATATTTGTTATAAAGTTAACATAAGCTTATTTTATATATTAGTATATATTTTCGTTCATATTTTTTTCGATAATTAAATCGCGTTTAGCGTTTCACTAGGCCACCATTTTGTTTCGCCATATTAGAATTTTACCAAAATGTTGCCAGGTTTTCCCCATATGATCGTTAATTTTTGACCAAAATTTGAATTCAATCGGGTCAGTGGTTTTTTAGCTATGCCGCGAACAGGCAGACCGACAGACAGGCCGACGGAATTGAGAAAACATGTTTTTCGGCATCTAGGGACCCTGAACCATAGAGATCTGAAAAAAACTTGGAGGGTGAATTTTCAACGATTACAATGCGTCCCTTTTTACGAGGGAAGTAAAAACCACCAGTATTTATTGTGAAGGGCCCGAATGATTGTTTGGGAATTTGCATACTCAATGAAAAAATTTTTATTAGTTCCCTATAAGGGCAACTACCATTTAACCAGCAGGCAAAAACTGGAGACGACTGTAATACTTGTTATAAATATTAAATATGTGAAATACTACTTATGTTTTGCCTGCATTCTTCATAATGTAGCACTCACATACAATAATTACGTAGAATATGAAGAACAGGAAAGATTAAATAAAATAAAAACACAAAAGAATGTTATATAAACGATATAGGGGGAAATTTAATATTGATTGCGGTTCAAATGAAACAAGATAAAAATAGGTTTTCTTGAAAAAAATTCTTTGTTTTAATATATACTCGGAATTTGGTTAGCGTGCTTTCTTTACAGCAAACCTAACCAATCCTGACCTAACCTAGTTTGCAGGGGCGTGCAGTCCATGGAAGAAAGGGAAGCAGTGCTTCCTCAAAAAAAAATACAAAACATCTTCTAAAATGTAATTTTTGAAATAGGAAACCATTAATGTAGTTTATATTAAAAATGCTAAAATATTATCTTAATTATCAAGCCCATAACAAATGCGGCCTTGACTCCGACCGAGCCACAATAGAAATTGAATAGAACCTATGCGGGCCGCTAGCTTCTCTGCATCCAAGTACTGTATGCTTGATTTCCTGTGAATCGAGCCAGAGGTTATTGAACTTTCCACCGACTGTTTGCAATTTTTGCATTTCAGTCGCGTGCTTTAAGTGGGGGCGGAAGCTATCGCTGGAGTAGGTTCTTTGTTTGAACGGCTATCCGCTATCCGTGTGTTGTGTGATACGTACGTCGCCTCGTGCATGGTGCGATATGGAAGACAATAATACGGACGTGGATATGCAAATACCGTCAACTTCGGCTGTCGGTAATAACGTTGAAAATGTTGGAGAATTTAGTAAGAAGAGTGTTTGTAAATGTGTGATGTGTGTCTTAATAATAAAGGGACTTTCAACATTAAACTTTGCTAATAAGCTCCAAATAATTTTCAAAGGAAGGGCAAAACCGCCTATGAAAAATTTGACGACAAAAATGAAAAGCTGTATTAGACATTTTTATCCGGAAAAACAATACAAACAGTTTAAATGGCTAACAGGGTATGAAAATATAATAAATTATTTTGTTGGATACGTTTACTTTTTGAAAATGAAAAAGGTCTTTGGAATAAAACTGGTTTTTCCGATTTAAACAATTTCCATAAAGCTGTAAAAAGACACATTATGTCCAAAGCGCATTAGCAGACCGTCATAAAAGAAAAAGTCTTCGGCAAAACCAAAATTGAACACACCCTTAATAAACAGTTGGAAATTAGTCACCGCAAACACAATGAACTAGTCGATACAAATAGGCAAATATTAAAAAGACTTATCAATGTTGTTTGTTTTCTCGAACAGCACGAATTGGGATTTAGGTCATGACGAAACAAGGGTTTCTTCAAGTAAAGGAAATTTTCAAGAATTACTTAGTTTAATGGCTAAATATGATGACTGCTTAAAAAATCATTTAGAGCAGTCTAGCGTTAATCGCAGCCAATTATCTATAGTAATACGCTACGTTAAAACAGACGGAAGTATTCAAGAGCGATTTTTAGGTTTTAAGAATGTGTCCGAAAATCGTACAGCAGATGCATTATATACCCTAGTTTATAACGTTACTAAAGACGAGAGAAAAAATTAGTTGCTCAAAGCTATGATGTAGTTGCAGTGATGGCAGGACAATTAGGGGGTCTGCAATTTTATGTATTTTTCGTTACTTTAAGTGGCATGGCCGCTTTTTTTTCCAAATCAACAAAACGTACACAAGCTTTGGACTCCATTGTCCACAAACGATTGCCCAAAGCAGTTCCCACTAGGTGGAACTATAATGGAAGACTTGTGTTAACAGTATCTGAAAATCGTGAATCACAGATTGAACTATTTGAGAATATAATAGAAAATAATGAAACGTGGAACTCAGAAGCAATAAATAGTTCGAGGGGGTTTTTGGACTGTTTGAAACGAGATTTTAATTTTAATTATTTGTTGAACATATTTTCAGAAATATTTCCATTCTCGGACAATGTTTTTAATATATTACAAACTAAAACAAATGATATTTTGCCTAAAAAAAGTGGATGATTTTAAGTCCATGTTAAGAAAACGATGACGTTAAATGTAGAGCCACAAGCCAAGCGTCTTCGAACAGACAAGGTCGCAGATGTTCAAACATCATACAGACGCCTCTTTTATGAATTAACCGATCAAATTCAGCAACAAATAAACTATAGATTTAACGGTTTAAATGATTTTAAATTCCTCGAGTTCTGCAATTTTGATGCATTTAAAGGAAAAACTTTTCCAGAAGATGCGTTTAAATCTCTTCTTCTTCATTATGGCCAGTTCTTACTCCGGTGTTACTGCGATCTAAACTAAAAGTGATTTACGAAACTGATCACATTGGCGCAAAAAATAACGCTTAGGAACTAATGCAATCTTTAAACGACAAGGAGCTGGAAGATGCCTACACCGAAGTGTCAAAATTGTGTGAATTAGTATTGACAATACCTGCCACAAGTTCATCAGTTGAATGCAATTTTTCAACACTTAAACGTAAAAAAAATTTCGTGAGAAATTCAACGGGGCCGGAGAAACTTTCGCATACATCGCCGTTGTCCATTGAAAATAAACTTCTCCAAAATGTGTCGAGGCATCGACGTTTTTATGATGACGTCATTGGCGAATTTGTAAAAAATGGTCGAAGAATCGAATTACATTACAAATAGGTAAGTTTCTAAAAATTGCTTCCCTTTCTTAAAATTTCATCGCACGCCTCTGCTAGTTTGCAATTTTATTATATTCTATAAAGTCTTCTGAATGTAGAACTTAAAAAAATAATGTGATTTTATAACTTAAGTAATAGTTTATGGCTTTAATGAAGGTTTTATCGACGAACCTGAGCTAACCTAACCCTAACTAGATAGATCCACGAGACAGTACATGTTTTGTTAAAAAAAAAATCTGGTTTTAATATAGGGTCGGAATTTTACATGCGGTTGTAACAAAATTTTATTTGATTTTTCATGACCATGTCATAATATTAAAAGGTGAAAAGTTAGAGAAGTACCATTTATAATATGTAAATACGACGTCCGGTTTTCATTTGCTGTAACTGCACAATATTATTGATTGGCAAATATTTATGAGAAAATGTTGTGTATCGTGGTAAATTTCTTAATAAGTGAGCCTTATTCTACTCTTAGACTGGCTTTAAAAAAAGACAATTGTTTTTAATTAGATTTTTATGTAATGGAGAAAATTAAGGATATTTTATTCTATATTCGGGGAAGAGGGCTTCCTGTAAGCATGTATGTAAGTGTATGTAAGCATAAGCAAGTTACGTATTTCTCATAAGCGTTAGGTGTGAAAATGCTGTAATAAGGCTCAATGTTAGCAAATCATTTATTTTAATTCGTTATATCTTGTTAGTCGTCTAACTCCCTTTCCAGCAAAAAATATAGTCGACGCCCGTGACGCTGCTGCATAACGAAATTTAATGGCTAATTAATATTTGTGCAAGGTTTTATAATTGCATGTTTTGTTTAATCGGAAAATACCAAATATGTTTACATATCCGCTTTTTAACCATATGCATGTATTTGTTACAATTTGCATGTCAAAACTAATGCAGCTCAATAATATTTATTACTAATAGGAGCATTTAATTCATAATTAAATGGAATTTCATACCAGTTAAACCAAAATTTATTTTTTATATTTTGCAAAAACTTTGACGGTTCGTGTATTTCGAATGGAATTAATAGTAATTTTCTAACATAGATTGTTCCCTAAATTGTAGACAAGAAAAGCAATGTCTCGATCCTTTATTACAATTTATAAATTAGGTCTCTTAGAGATAATAAGTTTGACAGTTCTATATTGTTACCAATAACATATATTTATTTTTGTTACCACAGCATTCTAAAGAGTTTGTTGTGGTTTTCTTTCTGCTATAATTTGTAATAAAACCACATTAGGTATGCAAAACTACAGGGTGACTCACCAATAATTTATGCCACTTCCATAGTTTGGCATTGATCTCATTGCAAAATTCTCTTTTCCAGTGGCGGCTCGTCAGGGTAGGCCTCTGAGGCTTTTTATCTATTACCAATTAAAAATATACTTTTTAACAGTTTTACAACATAATAACATTAAAAAAAAAACAAAATATAATCCCATAATAAATATTTTAGAAAATAAATTCTGACCACATCAAAAAACCGACCGTGCAATCCGTGCAAACCCATTCCTAAAGAAAGTGCTCTCGAATGAGGCGAAATAATTTTAGCTTGGAAAGTTTCGACTTCTGACCTATTTATCAACGGTCGGTGCCGATGCCGGCGAGTCACCTGATTACGACAGAGCGGGATGGCGATTGCCGATGCACGCGTTTTCTATTGCATTCTTGAGGCGATAAACCTGTAGCTTGGATATGCTTTTATTGGTTATTTAAATCACATGACTAGCGAAATATTCCAACGGCTTCTTTTTACGTGGTGCGTGCGGCTGAGAAAGAAATAGGAAATAGACTGCGATAATCGCTGATTGAGGGCGTTCTGTCTTTTAAGGTGAATAAATACGCGTGAGTAAGTTTTTGTTTTGTTTTGATTTGGTAAGTTGGACCGTTCCACTTTTTGTATTTGCTTTTTGCTTTTGAAATGAATCCTATTCACGACATTATTGCTTCATTAACTGAAACGCCTTTTTTAAGAAGAAGCGAAACTGAAAAGAAACAGATATTAGGTAGCCGTCCGACGCCGAAAATTTTAGCAATATTTAACGATAAGAGGCAAGGTAAAAAATATTCAAGAACTTTTCAAATATCTTGGTACGAAACTTATAGGTGGCTATGCGGCCGTATTTATAAAGAAAGCTTATAGTGTTGGCCTTGTATTTTATTAGGTTGCGTCAAAAATAATTGGAGTTCAGGGGGCGGATATTCGGATTTAAAAAATTTTTTACGAGCAGTAAAATCGCATGAAAGTTCAAGAGAGCATATTAAAAATTCGGTAGCACTTACAAGACTGGAGCAAAATAGGGCGACTATTGCGGATGCACTACAAGAAAATGCAAGTCTTAATAAAATTGTTTATAATGAAAATGTTCGAAAAAACCGTTTATTATTAAATTATTTAATTGATGTTACTATTACTTTGAGTAAACAGGACTTGGCATTTCGAGGTCATAATGAAACAACAGATTCTTTTAACCGTGGCAATTTTAAGGAAATATTTGCATGCTTAATAAAAAGAAATGCCGAACTTACTGAACATTGTGCTAAATTTAGTAATATTTTTATGGGACAATCTAAGACTATACAAAATGAACTAATTGGTTGCATACATGACTATATTTAAGAATATATAAAAAAAGAAATCAATGACACCGAATGTTGTTTTTTTGGCGTAATTGCGGATGATAGTACTGATATAACAGAAAAATCACAGTGTTCGATAACAGTTAGGTATGTGACCAACGGATCTTTAAAAGAAAGATTTTTAGGATTTTTTGACGTTAGCGATAATAGAACAGCAGAGAGCCTTTTTCATTTAATACAAAACAGCTTAGAGCCTTATGACTTTAAAAATAAATTGGTCGCGCAGTGTTACGATGGGGCTAGTGTTATGGCAGGTGAAATAAATGGGCTTCAAACAAAAGTTAGATCTATTGCTCCTTTAGCTATGTTTACTCATTGTTGCGCCCACAGATTAAATCTAGTTTTACAACAGGGAACAAAACTGATTACCCAAAGTCGTATATTTTTTGCCACTTTATTAGGAATACCAAATTATTTCCACCAATCACCAAAACGGTCTTTTGTGCTTAATCAGATAGTAGGTAAAAGAATTCCGCGAGCTGTAGAAACGCGATGGTATACACGGTCTAAAATTTTAAACTTAGTGGCTAATGAATGGGACAATTTAATTATAGTATTTGAAACTATTATTAATGACTTAAGTTCTGGAACAGAATCTATTAATGGTGCAAAAGGATTTCTAAAGCATTTTAATGATTTCGAATTTTGCCTTTTAACGCATATTTATAAACAAATTTTTAGTTGCACTGATGTACTGTTTCAAATATTACAGTTAAAGCATTTAGAAATAAATTACTGCATTTCGCAAATAAACCTTGCCAAGCAACGAATTATTGAATTTAGAAACGAGGACCATTTCAAAGAACTTTTCAATATTGCTAAAAAAGTCACTGCCAACTAACACACGTCGAGGGCAATGTTCTAACGACTTTGATTTTTTACTAAATATAAAATATTATATTTCGAAATAATAGATTGTATAATTCTTCAATTAGGGACGCGGTTTGAAAATTTAAATAATTTAAATTTCTTTGCTTTAGTCGATTGCACAAAATATTCGGAATATGTTAAATGCTTTCCAGACGACTTATTAAATAATTTATTAAAAAATTATCCAAACATTTTTGACAGAGATAGATTGAAGAATGAGCTTTCTGTATTGTATAGGGATGAACAAATTTAGATGTCTAAAAAAGTCTAGCTTTGTTATTTAAAGATTTTAAAGCAATTTTTGCGGAAGCATATAAGCTTTTTAATTTAGTTTTAACTATTCCCGCACAAGTGTATCGGCCGAACGAAATTTTTCATGTCTTAAACGGATCAAAACCTACCTAAGAAACACAATGACACAAGAACGGCTTTCGGGTTTAGCAATGATGTCAATAGAGCAGGAATTACTGTCAGAACTTAGTGAAGACCAAAACTTTTACGACCAAATTATAGATAAATTTGCAACCTTAAAAGACAGACGTATAGATTTAATGTACAAAAAGTAGTTTTTTTATCTTATTTCATACAACTATTTATTTTAAGTTTTAATAAACTAAATTATGTTTTTATTATCGCAAACACCGCTATATTTTAGTGATAGGTGTACATATTTTACTTGTTTTGTTTACTTTTTATTTACTTTTTTTAGAGTTTATTTTTTTAGTTTTTAATGGTTTAGTAGGGCTATTGGCGATGACCTCCATTAAAAAAAAAGGTCAACGCGTCGCAGAATAATACCTCATGGGTGACGTAGAAATTTATTCACATTTAAACAAAATTAACCTTATGTAGCCTCACCCTTCAATATACTCACGAGCCGCCACTGCTCTTTTCATCAAGTGCAGGTAGTACCACCCGGTTTTGGGTCAATTTATGCGTTTTCTCTATTTTTATCTGTTCATAAGCACTGGTATGCCAAGGGTGCTGTTGGACACTTATAGAATTTAAATTTAACGAAATTTTGTTTCAACAAAATAAAAATTATATAAAATATGTACATACTAAAATAATATAAGCAGATAAAATAATTATTATTATATGACAATTAAATTATATTAGTTATATTCTTTGTCATTTGAGGATTTGTCATCACTTCTTGACATTATAATTAAAGGTTCGACCGTCTGATCGATCAGGTTGTCAAGATACCACATTTTTTCCTCCTGTTTAATCACATGCTGGACTGCTTTTCGCCAGTTCTCTGGTGCCACTTCCTTAATGTCTTGATCAAACAGTAGCTTAACATCATTCATTTTAAATGTCGTGTTTTGTCTTCCTACAAATCCTTTCGCTTACACCCATATAAGTTCTATAGGATTTAGTTCGCAATGATACGGTTTTAAGCGCAACACAGTTACATAATATTTGTCTGCTATATCTTCCACAGCATATTATATAAAACGATTTTTGTGTAAATTTGCTATGGCTTCAAATTGGGTTCAAACTCAATAGCTTTGGTAGTTAGCCAGTCGATAATTTCTTGTTTTATTTACTTATTTATTTACTTATTTATTTTTGGACGAAAGGGACATAAACACTAAATACTGTATCTACTGAAGTATCCATATATCAGAATAAAAAAAATATCATTAAAAGTTTAGAATTCCTACACTAACTATAAGGTAATGACCTATTTACCATGAAAAAATTACAATTAGAAAACAACATGAAAGTTAAGAATTATACACCAGCTACAATTTACAAGAAGAAACCAAAAGTTATTTTACTCTAATAATATTACAAAATTTAGATATGCCGATCCTACATTGTCTTTAAAATATTTTTCCCCTCTCCCTGTAATGTAAGCAAACTATTTTGATACTGCTTTGACAGACATAAGTGAAAGTTACCCAACAAGGTATTGGTTGCCCTTAACGACAGGATGTAAGTCAGCCTAGGGAAATAATAACCTAAAATTATTATAAGTAGCTTTTTTTTTGATTTCATCAACATATTACAAAAATCCGGTGATATTAATTGGAATGAATATTAATGACACAATTTTCACATTATTTGAAGTTCTAAAACTTTAGAAATTTCGCAATTTTACTTGGAATTGACGAAAATGTATTTTTCCCGACAGGCTGGTTTAAGCACTTTTTATTTTGACATCGCGAAAAGAAGCGCAGATTAATAGTCGTCATGTGGGATCTTGTATCAATGTACTTTTGAATTATTTTGAAATGACAAACCTGAGTGTCGTCACTTTTTGTCACTGTAAATGTAAGTGTCATTCCATTTTTGGAATGAGGAATGGTCACAATGCTGTTCTCTGTTAAACACATTCGATTTTTTGGATCTATAATCATCATTTTTTCTTTTCAAAAATGCTAGAAGTTTTGGATACTTAGAAATATTTATATTTTCCTCTATAAAAAGGGTGGACTTCAACATCGAATACTTACACCATAAGCTTGATGGGGACTTCAATATAGCACTTTTTTCGTGGAAATACGCCAAAAACACGTTTCTGAGACTGCCGTAGCCGTCTTGCTTTGGCACCAATTCTTAAAGGATTTATATGCTGCTTCATACCTTTTTTTTGACTTTTCCGGTAGTAGAGATAAGTAATAGATAATTCGACTTTTTCAAACTTTTCGTTATGAATGGTCAACTTGACGTTGTTGATAAAATAAAAACTGCTTATGTTGCTCTGGCAACCAATCACGGCTGTCTTCATAATTTAATGAGAATGCTATCGAATATAATGGTAATGAAAATCCAAAAATATATCCAGCATTTTCTAGTAAACATGCCATACAGGGGGGGGGGGAAATGTTATATACTATATGGGATGTAAGTACATTAACCAATCTCGAACTATTTTGCCAGCCCTCGCTCTCGCTCGGGCGCAGACTCGTCCTCGACTGGTTAATGTTAGTAAATGTTACTTACATCCCTTATAGCATAACTATTTCACATTTCTAAGAGTCATAAAGAAAAAGTCAGTGTTAACACAATGCACATTACTATGTCTTACTATTCGACAGAGGTGCAAGGTCTGAGCTGAGTATGTGTGCCTAAAAGGCAAGTAAAATAGTTCTCTCGTCTTTAGAGACCTTTGGGGGACATTAATATTAATTTGTTCCAGAATATTGGAACAATCTATAAAATTGTTTAAAAATTTAAATATAAAAAGTACATCAAAATTCTTTCGCCTACTCTCTAGTGACATCAAGTGATTACGTTCCAGAGAAATATCGTTATTGGGTATAACAAATTTTTGTTTATGTGACAAATATTTTATAAACCTATTTTGAATATTCTCCAACCTGTTACTGAAGGTAACCTGATACTCCAAATAATGCTAGCAAGGCACAATTTGCTCAACACAAAGGAGTTAAACAAACACATGAAGGATTTAACGTTATTTTCGTACGACGTAGCCTAACATTTTTGCAACAGAATTAGCGACCGATTCGACATGCAAGTCGAAAACTAGTTTAGAGTCAAATATAACACCTAAATATTTGGTAGTACCGACTTTGTTTAATAGAGTAAATAATAAAAAGTAGAGAACCTTCTTCTCCAAGATGAAGTTGGTGTTTTCTTTATGCACCATGAATGCGTGCTTGCGAGTCCATAACCGAATCAGCCGGCAGATAGTTTATCATGTCACCAAAATAGTCTTCAGAAACATCGGAATTTATGTCCTCTTTGATGATTGATATATTTGCCCTTGAATCCCTGTTTTATATCATTCCGAGTTCCTCTTGACAACACTGATGTCACCTGGGGCAATCTAACCAATGATAGTTCAGCATTCGAGTTGAGTAAATTCCAGAAGGTAGAACGGAGCTGGTTCCAGGAAGGAACGACTTTTTCACTTTTCTGGTCTCCTGGGTGCAGTTGACGTATCAGGCTGGGACGATTGCCCAACCTTTTTTATTTCACACGTATTCTACACTAGTGTATTTTTTTGCTTGTTTTGTAAATTTATTTCCAATAACTAACCTTTTATTAAATAGATTTTATTGTTTTAGGGCCCGTTTTATTTAGCTCATAATTTCTTTTCTTTTTCAATTTTTTTTTATTAAATAACTTTCTTTATTTTAAATTACAATTCAAGTATCAAGAACAAGTGAGGCCGTAATAAATTGGTGGCGCTCACCTTTTTTACTTTTAATTGTTAATTTTTTTCCCACGCCTACTCTCCGGGATAAAAGAACTTAGGGCATTGATATTGCACACTCTGTTGATACTTTTGCCTTTTTTTTTTTAATTAACTTTGCGAATTTCTTTTATTTAGTAAATTAATAAAATAAAATATTTCTTATTTTTTTATTAAAAAAAAAATAAGAGCGCAGCAATCTTGCACCCTATGGTTATAAACCGCAGCAAGGGTTGCATTACTGGTAGTGGAGAATTATTAGAACATCTTTTCGTTGGAGGAAATGTCACCATTTTATTAATAATCTTATGATACTGTTAACAGTATGGCTACTATATAATACTATATAATACTAGCATGTTTAAACCACAATTAAGAAGTATTTATAGTCTGTGTGTTATTACCTGCCTCCATTATCTACTAGCCTATTATGTATCCATTGGGTAATAAATGTAATCTATAAAGTAATAAAACCTCATTAGGTATGCAAAACGACAGGGCAAGGGGACAGGAATTTAAAAGGTTCTTTATTATTATTTCTATAAACAAAGTTTGCCTACGCCTATGGACGACCCCAAAATTTAGCCAAACTGGTCGGAATTCCCCATTTTTTTACTCTATACATTTCTGAAATAAACTATAGGGTACCCTGAGGATATTACACTGGAATACTTCCTCTGAAGGGCATAGCTAATTTAGTATTTTACACAGCTAGTCTAAATATGTTGTTTTTTATCAACCATTAAAACTTCTTACCCACTATTTGTGCTCCAATGGCATCCGTACTATTACTAGTAGTGACAATTTCTTTGTGGTATACGCCGAGAATGAAATTCTTGAGAACGCAAATTTTCGCTGTGTGGATCACATGTTAATTAAATGGCAACATGGTTATACACAGCTCGACAATTTTCTGATCCACTGTAATGAATTTTAAGAAAATTAAAAAAAAAATAATTCAATTATTACTTATTATTTTTTGATTCAGTGATTTTAGTTTATTAGTTTATTTTAGATGTTAGATTAGAAAATTAATTATTAATTTATTACACTTGTTACCACGGCTACTTAATTGGACTAGTCGGAGGCAATTTATGTCCAACTTTAGTAGTTGGACATAATAAGGAACTAAAAGCTAAGATCAATACACTGTTCAATAATAAAATTCTATGAAACAAGGATAATTTAGTGTAGTCTCTAATTGGCATAACCTCAAAAGCAAAAAAAATAAACGCAAAAGAAGCAAGCTAATTTTAAAAAACGCTCAGATTTATTATCTGAAAATGTACATTATGTAATGAGATTGTAATTTCAACAATACACAGTGAATTACAAGATAAAGGTTCTAGCTATTCCAATTTTAGATTTACCCAATCAAATGAAAGTATTTAATTTTAAATTTAAATATATATCACAGGTCAAACTTTATAAAAAAATATCAATTTAATTCAAATATCCAAAATATCACAATATGTTACATAGATAGTAAATACTACAATTTGTAACCCAAAAGTGAAATAAATCAGTATTTTGTTATTTATTGTCCAATGAACATAAATAAAATTTAAAATGGTGATTTATGCGTTTGTTCAAATTTTAACCAAAATTTAGCATAGATATAAAAGGCTAGGCCCTATCTAACTACTCAATCATAAAACAAAAAGCTAAGCAGGATGACATTAGTGGAATAAACAAGTTTTGTAAGCGTTTCTAATATCATTCTACCCAGTAACATTAAAGTTGATTATGTAACTGTTTGAAGAAATTACTATAATGGAGTTAACAAAAAATATTGTAAGCACTCAGCTGTATACAAAAACAAAAAACAGTTACATATTGGTTAATTATATAATTTTTTTAAGCAGAATAATGTTAATAGAAATACAAAATTTGAAAGCACTCAGCTATAAAAAATATAACCCATTACATAGAGGTTGATTATGTTAGTATAAAACAAAATAACAACAACGGAAAATTGCAATATGTATGCCAGAAGGCTAATAATAACTTAGGACCTAATTTACAGGGTTTCCCAAAAGAACCGGAACGGTCAGATATCTCGGTAACAGATTAACGTAACGATATTATTATTAACCTGTTAATTCCAACAGGTTATCGACAGTGCCGGATCTAAAAATAATATCTACAGCGTTGCCGATTTTATAGTTTTTCCGATAGAGCTCTTCATTTTATTTTTTTAAATGCAATATTATCATTGTTTTTCGCATTTTCTTTCAAAAGAACCGGAACGGCGAAATATCTCGATAATGGATTAACATATCGTTATAAAATTTGCCATAGGGTGGTTATCAATAGTGCCGGATCTAAAAATAATATTTACAACGTTGCCAGTTTTATAGTAGTTCCGATAGATCTTCCAACTTTATTTTTTTAAATACAATTTTATGATTGTTTTTCGCTTATAATGTTGACGAAATCAAAGTGTTTTCAATCCTAGAACACCAAATTTTTCTTCTGGAAAATTTAAAAGATAATATCATATTATGGAAGACCGCATTTTCATTCAAAAGAACCGGAATGGTGAAATATCTCGGTAACGGATTAACATATCGTTATGGAATTTGGTATCGAAGTATTATCAATAGTGCCGGATCTAAAAATGTTATTCACAACGTAGTCAGTTTTATAGTTTTTCGATAGAGCTGTGAACTTTATTTTTTAAATGCAATACCATGATGTTTTTTTTTTTCGAGAAATTTTGGAAGATATGCAAACCGCAATCCAACTATTTCAGTAACGGATTAACATAGTTATAATTGGTAATCCCTCTGTAATGAAATATCCGACCGTTCCCGTTTTTTTCAATGAAAATACGGTCTTACCATATCTTGTAAAATTTTCAGAAGAAAAATTTGTTATTCCAGGATTGAAAGAACTTAGCTTTGGTCAACAGTATGAGCAAAAACTATCAGAAAATTGTATTTAAATTTGTTGAGAAGTTTATCGAATAAACTATAAAACTGCAACAGTGTGAAAGTTATTTTTAGATCTGATACTACTGATAATCCCCCTATAGCAACTTTCATAACGATATGCTAATCCGTTACCGAAATATTTGACCGTGCCGATTCTTTTGAATGGAAATTCGGACTTGTCATATCTTTTAAAATTTCCAGAAGAAAAATGTAATGCCCTAGGATTGAAAACACTTTGGTGTAGTCAACATTATAAGCGAAAAACAATAAAAGTATTGTATTTAAAAAAATTAAATTGAAAGCTCTATTGGAAAAATTATAAAACTGGCAACGTTGTAAATATTATTATCCGGCACTATTGATAACTTGCCTATGACAAATTTTATAACGATATCGAGATATTTGACCGTTCCGGTTCTTTTGAATGAAAATGGAGGCTTGCCATATCTTTTAAAATTAACAGACGAAAAATTTGATATTCTAGGATTGAAAACACTTTGGTTCGGTCAATATTATATGTGAAAAACAATCATAGTATTGCATTTAAAAAAATAAAGTTAAGAGCTCTATCGGAAAAACTTTAAAACCGACAACGTTGTAAATATTATTTTTAGGTCCGGCACCATTACGTTACGTTAATCTGTTAACGAGATATTTGGCTGTTCCCGTTCTTTTGGGAAACTCTGTATGTTTGGTTGATTTTGAACTAAAAACTAGTAGAGCTTTAAGAAACCTATATTTAATTTATTTGAATGCCAAAGGCTAATAATATATTAGGATCCCATATATTCGGCGATTTTAAAACTAAAAAATTTATAAAACATTTAAACAGAGTTACATAATTGGACATATTAAAAAAATAATACAAAAGCTAATAAAACATGAATGCTCCAGTATCGGTCGGTGATTATATGTAGGTGCTATAAATTTTGTCTAGGTATGCTAAGGTTTGCTCTATTCCTTAAATTAGAAAACTAGAGCATTTATCAGTAAACTCATCTGCTCTCAGTACCTTAAATAATATCTAAATAAGTTATATTTTACATAAAAAGACTAAGAAGTATATAAAATTAAGAAAAAAGTGAAAAATAGTCAAATAATAATTGATCAAGAAAAATACTCATCTTTCAAGTTGCAATTTTCCGGCGTCTGGATCTCCCAAATGCGTCTCATACAGCAGCGGAGTCTAGCCAGTGGAAAAGTCAACACAAAAGGAAAACTATACCAGCTTCTCCTAAACATCCAACAATCTTCTCCGGAGTGTTCTGCAACTCTGGGAGATTGTGTTAAAAAAACACCTGCAATGTAGACTCGTCAGCTTTCTTCAGATACAGTTCCAATCCAATTTGAGTTAATACATATATTAATTAAGAAATCTTAAAAGTATTTAATGAAAATCTTGCATCATCCAAAATTAAAAAAAAAACGATAAATTGCGATGGGCAATTGCTTATCTCAGTTCCTTGCAAATTTGTTTGTGGGTAAATTAGAAACCCAATTCAAAAAAGATCTCAAGTATTTCCCAAGGGTGTGGTATAGATACGTAGACGATATATTTGCTATTTTTGATACCAAAACAGAAAATTTGGATACTTTCTTAGAAACATTATATAATAAATATCTTTCCATTAATTTTACGTACGAAAAGGAGAGCAATGGGTAATTGCCTTTTCTCGTTAGATATTAGAAATAACGATAAATTAGAATTTGATATTTATAGGAAATTTACTAATATTGGTAGGTATATAACATTCTACTCATTTCATTGCAGTCAACACAAAATGGCAACATTTCATTTCTTAACTCACAGGTTAGTCAATTTTCCATTAAGTAAAGAACGTTTTAACAATGAAATGAATCGGATTAAAAATATAGCTAAAAGTAACATACATTAGTAAATAGACAGGCATAAGAAAATGTTAAAAGATGCCACTACTTTTCAAGCACCTGAGGCTCCCAATAAGTTCATAGTAATCCCGTATGATCCCATCTAAAAACGTAGGTTTTAGAATAGCCTACAAAACGGAAAACAGTTTGAAAAATCTCCTTGGAAACCCTAAAGACAAAGTCGACTTGAAGGAGAGAAGTGGCATATATGAAATTAGCTGTAATGACTGCAATCTAAAATATGTTGGACAAACTAAACGCTCCATAAACATTCGTTTTAAAGAACACATGGCACATTTAAGAAGAACGGAAGAACAGAGAAGTCAAGCATTACAACACCAAATAGGAATAATTAATTTTAAGTTAATTAAAAATGTATCTAATAATAGATTATTAGATGCATTTGAGAGTGTACAAATAGTTAAATGTAGTAAGAAAGCACTAAATAAAGACAGAGGACCTATTCCCTATAGTCCCCTCTATTGCTTACTTGTTAACGGTGCAGTCGGGTGCAACCAAGTGTGACTACATTTACCTATAAATAGTCTCGGATATCTGCTGATGATGCTAACTTGGTTAGCGAACCGCGTGTCCAGAACGTAACAAGTTGTGGTGTAATGTCGTTAGAACTCTTGCATTTTGATAAATTCAAAATTAAAAGAACTTGGGTTCGTTCAACATTAATACAAAGTTGGTTGTACTTCAATTAAAAGAAAGTTCCAAAATTAAAAAGAAAGTTCCAAAATTAACAGCTGGAAACAAAAAAAAATCACGTATCAGCTGCACATGCACAAAATGGCGTCCTGTGAAGAATCTTTTACCTTTTCTTCTGGCTTATATTTCAGCTAGTTGAGTTTCCGACTGCATTCCTTCCATATACAAAAGATTAAACTTCAGATCAATATTATTTGTGAACTAATCCGAGAATGTCACATGCTACGAGACAAAATCACAAAAAAAATATGTAATTAAACATGGCAGTCAATTCTGGGGCAAGAGGGAGATCGATCCTGGCCGGCGAAAATAAATAAACCTGAATACCCAAACAAACTAATGACACATGACTTCTCCCACTCGACTATATTAACTTGCACTTTCTAACGTACTCAACCAAAACTCTATCCACTAAGAGTATCGAATATATCAAAAAAAGTTGAATTTCTATAATAAACATGGTCGCAGTTAAGCTATAAGAAAATGAACGAGTATTAATAATAATTTTGATTCTTTTTGAGACAAAATGATTAAACTTGCAAATAAGTTGTAACAAACATAAAATGGTTATCAAATCACTTAAATTCAATCCACCCAGGATGAAATTTACTCTAGAGAACACTACAAGCTTTAATTTTTAGATGTACTGAGGGAATCTTTTTTTAATTTTATCAATCATAGAAATTATAACTCGTTTATTAACCTAAATTATTTATCATACATTAATTTCTATTTTAATTCTGATTTATGGACTGAAAAATGGGAAATAGGTCCGTGTTTTCATTTCAGAATGGTGCATAGGTGTACACCAAATGTGACACTGTATGTGTTGCATAAAATGAAATAATGTACTAAACGTAAAACACGCTACTAATTTGAATATTTTCATTGAGCTAACAAGCGTTAGCGTTTTCCTGCAGTTGTTTTATATCTGTTCGGAAATATGCGCGTCCCATTATTTGCTTTGATGGAATATATGCGAATGCTTTTTATGATATTAGGAAATTGAATTTTCTTTTTTTAATTGCATTTTAAAAACAGAAAACACAGTTGTTTCTTCGTTTAACATCAGAAGTTTGCTTCTGCAATTATTTTTTATATAATAATGAATTCTGTATAGGGTACTGTGAGTAAAATATTAGGTAGAGCACCATCTTGTTAGTGTAAAGATAAATCAAAATACAAGAGTTCTAACCACATTACACCACAATTTGTTATGTTCTGGGCGCGCGTTTCGCTAACCAAGTTAGCGTCATCAGCAGATGATATAAACTAAAGTAACTTATCCTAACCGAGACTATTTATAGCTAAATGTAGTCACACTTGGTTGCACCCGACTGCACCTTTGTCAAGTAAGCAATAGAGGGGACTATAGGGAATAGGCCCCCTGTCTTTATTTAGTGCTTTCTTACCACATTTAACTATTTCTATACTCCCAAATCCATCTAATCTACTATTAGATACATTTTTAATTATCTTAAGGTTATTTATTCTTATTTGGTGATTGTTTTCCAAAGCATGTTGGGCAACGCTTGACTTCTCTGTTCTTCCGTATCTTTAGTGTGCCATGTGTTCTTTAAAGCGACTGTTTATGCAGCGTTTAGTTTGCCCAACATATTTTAGATCGCAGTCATTACACTCCTCTCCTTCAAGTCGCCTTTGTCTTTAAAGGAGATTTTTCAAACTGTTCTCCGTTTTGTAGGCTACTCTAAAGCCTACGTTTTTAAATGCTTTTTCTAGACCTGTCTTATATCTGGGATTATATGGGATTACTATGAATGTATTGGGAGTCTCAGGTGCTCGAAGAGTAGCGGCATGTTTTAACATTTTCTTATGCTTATGTCTGTTTACTAATTTATGTACAAAATTATCGTTATATCCATTACTTTTCGCTATATTTTTAATTCGATTCATTTCATTGTTAAAACGTTCTTTACTTAATGGAAAATTGACTAACCGGTGAGTTAAGAAATTAAATGCAGCCATTTTGTGTTGATGGCAATGAAATGAGTCGGATGTTATATACCTATCAGTATTAGTAAATTTACTATAAACATCAAATTCTAATTTGTCGTTATTTCTAATAACTAACGTGTCGAGAAAATGTAAGTGCCATTGTTCTCCTTTTTATACGTAAAATTAATGGAAGGATATTTATTTAGATTTTCATCAAGGCAAGTAGCTTGAGGTTTTTCTTAGATACTTGGTTTGACTTGAAAAATCAAGCTTTTCAAAATGTAATATTTGACTTGGCTTGATTTACGGCTAGAACTACTTGACTTGATATCAAGTAAAATCAAACTACTTGGTACTACTTGATAGCGAGCTTACAGCAAGCAATTGTTTCTGTGAGCCAGTGTTTAATTCAGTACTAGGTTAAACTACCCCAAGTATTTATTATCTGACGAATAAAATAAAAACAAACAACGCCTTAATGTGAATAGCAATGGCAATATAAAAATAATTGGTTAATAAATAAAAAAAAAACAATGCAACTAGACTAGGTATTTAACAATCAACCCCATCCAGTGCGGAGTGCCCAAACCCAAACATCTTTCTTTTTATAACGCCGACGCGATGCCGAAATAGGCTGAAAGCAATAAATCACTTATCTCAAATGGTAGAAAAACCATTAAAAACGCTGGCCGCTTCATAAGCCAAGCAGTATGTGCACTGCAGACATATTTTTATAGAAAAATCATTGAATAGGTACTTATATCGATTTTAGATTTTAGTTTTTTTTCCATTAAATAATATTTAAAAATAACAGGTAGAACCCCCTATTTTTTATTTTATTTTTAAATTGTACATCAATTTCCGAGTTTATTTCTCATGTGTAGGTAATCTATGTCTGCCTAAACCCGATGATCCGAAAAAGAAATACCTTATTATACCGAATAATTTACTGCATTGGCAGCATTGCCTACACAACGTACCTTGAAGACGCGACGCACGTTTTGCAAAGTGTTATGTTATTAAGCGGGGCTAGGGCTAGTAGTAGGACAGAGGCCGCCTGAAAATAATGTGTGATTTAAACGATTTGTCCGAAATGGAACCGGAACCTTTTCAAAGCAGCGGCTCAGAATATATCGTAAACTTAGATGCAAAAACACCAGGATCTGATGATAATGATAGTATCGATAGTGATAACACGGAAACAGAAGTACAAAGTGCAGAGTCAGCGCCGTCAAAGGAAAAACGAGTTAAAGCTAACAAAAGTATATCTAATACACCTAATGCAACGAAAAAAATTACCGATTATTTCCTAGTCGAGCAAGATCCTAAGAGTAATAAAAAAACTGACAAACAGGGCAAATGTACCCTATGTATGACAAAAACTAAACACACTAAAGTCTATGAACAGTTTTACGGTAGATCTAGCCCACCTAACGCCAAGGCAAATTTCTCTGCGAGCTCCAGTGCAATGTCAAATTGGCTTAGTGGAGTTGCGACTGACAGAACTGAGAAGGTAAAACATTAATTAAATTTTAGCTAAAACAATTAAGCTCTCCAATAAACTGTCATTTTTAGTTGTCGTAGGACAAACAACTCAATGTTTAGGTTGGTTTACACAGTTTATACGTAGAATTAACAATTTTAGCATATTTTTTTGAAAATGCCTTTTTTTGTGGCTGAGTTAATTGTGGGAGTAGAGGGATGATGGACAATGCCAGTTTTCTTTAAAATTCCAAAAGATACGAACTTAAAACACAAAAAACGGTTAAATGATCTAAGTTTCCTCTGCTTCCACAATTAACATAGCAACAAAAAGAAGACATCTTTAAAAAAAACATGGTATTGAAAGTGAAAATGCCATATTTTCATTTTTTTGAAAAACGATACGCCACTGCTTTTTTTTCAAAATAATTTTGAAGTCTGGAAACCTCAAAGTAAAAAAGAACAATATTTTAAAAAAACTCTCGGACACGTCAATTTTTATTTTTAGTTAGGCATTTTTTTTCAATTTTTATTTTTATACAGTGTCTCAAATAAAAGATACGATCACAATTTTTTTTTAATAGACCACCCTGTGTATTATGACATTTTTAGATTATACGGGTAATTCTAAGAATATTTTATAAAGAATGTCCTATACCTAAGTTCAACTGTTTACGAGATAAAATCAATTAAAAATTAGCATTGTTTACACTTTGACTTATTATGATATCGAAACGGTTGAAGATATAGGAAACTAAATTTTCAATTGTTTGTATCTCGAAAATAGTTGAACTTAGGTATAGGACATATTCTTCATAAAATATTTTTAGACTCGCTCGTAGAATCTCTGTATAACGTAGTCACTGTACTTGTAGACACTCTGTATAAAAATAAATTATTGGTTATTGGAAAAGATGCGCCACTATAGTCCATCCATTTAGAGTTGATAGTACGAGTATAAACCCTCATTATATGTATATTCAAAACATGTACCGGATGTACCAACAAAAATTTAGATTTTAAACACCTTTTTACATTGGATTCAATAGAAAGAAATATAAATTTAGACCAAACCACCCTATAATAAGCCAAATAACAATAGTATCATAAAATGCAAATGAGCATATTTACCATGGAACCGGGGTTGAATGGAGCTCATGCATTGTCGGAGGATTGGGTTTTCAGTTAATATAAAATATAATGTTGAACTACATAATTATATTTCCATTTATAAAAATACAAATTTTAAGATCGGCAGGTAGTGCCATCACGCCTGTGGTTTATGGCCGGTTTACGGTTCTAAAATATGTTAATTACTATCAACTCTAAATGGATGGAAATAAAAATCGACGTGTCCGAACGTTTTTTAAAAATATTGTTCTTTTTTGATATATTTTAAGGTTTCCAGACTTTATTTCCACAATGTATATGGCCTCTTGTCAATTTTCTTGTACATGCTTATTTGTTGTTACATGTTATATATTTAAATTAATATTTATGTACCAAAATAAGTACTATTATAACATAAATATTCTTGCACTGAATTTTATTAACTTTTTTGTTTCTTTTGCAGGCCACTAGTTGTTCAGAAAATTTCCAACGAGATAAATTCCAAAAACTACTTGTGGAATATATAGCACAAAAGTACCTGCCTTTTAACTTTTTTGAAGGCTATAAATGAAAAAGTGTATAAATACCTAAATCCAAAGGCAACTCTACCCGGTCGAAATCAAATGAAAACCTTGACATTAAACACATTTGAACCCGCGCAACAAAAAATTAAGACATTTTTGAAGACATGTAATTCAAGAATTTCGTTCACAATCGATGGATGGTGTTCTTTTAATATGAAAGGATACTATGGAATTACCGCCCATTTTATAGACAAAAATTGGAAACTTCATTCTATCCTTTTAGACTTTGTGGCAGCAGATGGGCAACATACTGGTAATGCAATAGCAAAACTATTTTTCCAAACATTACAATTCTACTCTGTTACAAAATACGTTCAAGGGATTACAACTGACAATACAAATAGCAATTTCACGTTCATCAGAGAATTAAAAAAGTTTATTTGTGACATCGATACAAAGAATACCCACTTTGTGTGTTTTGCACACATCTTAAACTTGGCAGCTAGAGATTTTATGAATATCCTTGATTCGGAGGTTGAAGAGGCGGCCAACATTTTGACAGATTCATCAGCATCAGACGATGATGATTGCCAAGTTTCATCTTCATCTGTAAAAAAAATCCATTCTCTTGCGAAAAAAATTAAAAACTCTGAACATTTACGTAAAGATTTTGACAAATTTTGCACTACGTTAAACCTAAAAATTACTATGCCAAAACTTGATGTCATGACAAGGTGGAACTCTACATTCGACATGTTGAGATGGAGTTTAAATATGAGAAAAGCACTTAACGTCCTTTGTGATAATGTAGAAAACTTACAGCATTTGAAGCCAACCGACACAGAATGGTCATTAACTGAACGAATTTGCCAATACCTTACTATTTTTAAGAGTATTTCCACAGTTTTAGAAGGTGAATCATATGCTACATTGCCCATGGTAATAATCGGCATTAATATGCTGTTGAATAGACTAGAATCATGGGCTATAGAACTTGACAATAAACCTGATCGAGGTGACATCGATGTGAAAATTATAAATAGTATTCAAGCAGCAAGGGACAAAATCATTAAGCATTACGACAGAAGTAACTGGATGTACTGTGTTGTTTTAATTTTAGACCCCCGACATAAGGTGGAAACATTCTCCCATACAAGTTGGGGAAAAGAGTTGCAGATTGAAGCTGTTAAACATTTTGAAGATATATTTAGAGCCAAGTATTTTAAGGCCGACTTGCAACCAGAAACATTATCACAATCTTCAGTTCCATCCACATCATCTACAAACCCTAGTGGAGCCGAGAAGTTTGAAATCGATCTACTAAGTTTGTTTAGTAGAAAATCTATTAATGCAAAAGACGAAATGGCCTGGCGTTACGAAATCGACAAATATATTTCTGACCCAAGAGCAGACAGCAGTGAAGATATTTTAGAATGGTGGAAGCGTCACGAATCCGTTTTTCCAAATCTCGCTACAATGGCTAAAGATTTTTTGCTGACGCCAGCTTCTTCAGCTCCAGTTGAAAGGCAGTTCTCTAGAGCTGCCTTAACTCTTACCAAAACAAGGAACCGATTAGGCGATAACTCCGTAAGAAGTCTTATGTGTCTAAAATCATGGATGGCAAATGATGTTATTAAAGACTTCTTTTAGATGTTTACTAGTTCTCATTTTTGTTGTTTTTGTTTCATTTTTACAATATTTAGTTTTTTGTTATTTTTTTTATTGCCTATTTAAATAGGCTTTTTCAAATTTGCGCATTTTAAATATGATTTTTTAAATAAAAGATTACAACTCGACCATTCTAGCTTGGCCTCTGACTTTTAGATGTGCAGTGGCCGAGGCCACGCCTTCTTTAAGGAGTTCATTACATAAGTCAAAAAATTCATCCATTTTTCTCAAAGATACAGCAAAATACAATAATTACATTCCTCGTCTATATGGTTTTCTATCTCCGCCGCACACTAAAAAGTATTGTCTGTGTTTTGCGCAATTGCACATCTCAGAGACCAAGCTAGAATAGTTGAGTTGTACATGATGGCAAATGAAGATAGGTATTATGTAAAAGATTTAAGTTGAATTTCTGCTTTGATTTTCGTGTTGTTTTTGTTTTATTTTTAGATTAGAATATTTTGTTTCTGTTTGTTTATTTCTTATTAGAATCTAACAAAGTGTTTTCAAGTTTGTGTTTTTTATATATTTTTTAAATAAAAGATTACATCTATACACAGATTTTTATTGTTCTTACGCTTTGGAGATTAAAAGGATATATTTTTAAACTATTTTTTCAAGAAAAAACAAGTAACTTGAAAATTTGGTCTTGATTTTCAAGTTACTTGAAGTGTAACTACTTGACTTGACTCGAATTTCATAAACAAATACTTGACTTGAGTTTGTCTTGATTTCAAGTCAAGTCAAGTCAAGTGGTTTGAAAATCAAATCAAGTCGTGAATCCCTATATTTATTGTTTAATGTTTCTAAGAAAGTGTCCAAATTTTCGGTTTTAGTATCAAAAATAGCAAATATATCGTTTACGCATCTATACCACACATTTGGGAAATACTTGAGTTCTTTTTTGAATTGGATTTCTAATCTACCTATAAACAAATTTGCAAGGAACGGAGATAAGCAATTGCCCATCGCAGTTCCATCAAGTTGTTTATAATATTTATTTTGAACTGAAAAAAATTTTGATTCATACAGAAGTTCGTGAGAAGCAAATATTCATCGATAATTTCTTTCTTCAAAAACCAGCGTACTCACTTTCTAAATCATGTAAAAATGCAGAAAACTGTCGCTGATTAAGGCCTCGTAACCTTATGAAGTTTATAATTTTTTTCACTGACTTTAAAACACTTTCCAACTCGATCACTTTTGAGCATAAAACTTCTTGGTGGATTATACAATGAATATAATGAAAATCTGGTTTGTCACTGCCCGTTTGTCTGATCTTTGTCTGTAATATTTTAACGAAGCCATTTTTTACACCAGTCGTTGAAGGAGCTCCGTCTGTTGCAACGGAACACAGTTTTGACAAATCTAAATTTTACTTTTGCAGAAGTCCATAAACAGCATTGAAAATATCCTTCCCAGTTGTTGTATCATGCAATGGTAATAATTCCAGTAATTCTTCATACACATTCATATCTGTATCAACCGTACGAAGAAAAACAGCGAGTTGCGCCACACCACACACATCCGTACTTTCGTCACAGGCAATAGAAAATGCAATGAAAGAGTCTGATTTTGTTTTTATCTGATCACTTATATTGACAGCCAACTCAGTAACTCTTTCAGCGACAGTATTCCGGGACAAGGATATATTTTGAAATGCCTTCACGCTCCCGGGACTTAAAATTTCCGCGGCCTTTACAAGGCACTCTTTTATAAATTCACCTTCAACAAATGGTTTTAAGTGTTTCGCGATCAACTCCGACAGTACGTAGCTCGCTTGAAGGGCAGATTCATTTTCTTGCTTTGGACGTGTAAAAATAAGCTGCTGATCTTTCAACCGTGACTTTCACTTATTTAACTTTTCGTTTCTGACCATGCCTGTATACTTGTCAAACATAGTTTTATATCATAGTGACGTTTTATATTATATAATTTTGGGACACCGACTGTACTATTACAAATCAAACAAATAATTTTTTCTTTCACTTCACAGCAAAAAAACTCTAGTTTCCACTTTTCTTGAAAGATACGATGCTCATCTACAAGTTTCCTCTTACTTCCACTTAGTTTTGAAAGAGACGTGTTAAAAACTGTATCCGAAATAAATTATAATAAGTACTGTTAAGTGTTGTAACAATAAGTGCGCAACTCAGCTCGAAGCTCTATCGCAACTGACTCATAACTGACTAAACACTGAACGACTGAACTCAATCGAACACGGCTTATATACGGATTGTGATTTCTCGAGTTTTTGCGCGAGAGAATTTCATGGAACAAGCCAGAAAACGTTTGGCTTCAGGTTTTAGGTTGAGTATGTGTAGTTCATCCTCCTAAACATAGATGGCACTATGTACAAGTTTTCAATACAGTGACTTTATACAGAGACAGTGGCGACAATAGGGTAACCAATTTTTGATTGGTTCTCCGCGTCACGTGGTCCTGGCGGCCATATTGCTGCAAAAATCGATTTGTTTACTTTTTGCCTAAATGGGTTTCTTATTAGGTTTTTTGTTTTAGTGTATTATTTTATTAGTTTTTGTGATTATTAAAACGAATATCGGTAGAAACAATAAGTTCTAAGCCATTGGCCATATGAATAAATGTGTTTAAGCCTGGTTCACCTGCTTTTCGCTTGTAATCAGTGTTTGTGATAAATTTGTAAATGAAAGATTGCAAATTTTAGTATTGTCTAGAACAGTATTTGAAAAAAGTGTTTTCGGAACCCATATTTAAGGTATGTTCAATTTAAACATAGATTTAGTTATGCCAAGATAAGAGATTTTCCTTAAGCTGAAGAAATAGGGAACAAAAATCATAACCTAATTTAATAGTTTACTCTAAGAAAAGTAAAATTCTGCACATTATGACATTATTATGTTTTGGTTTTAGTTTATTGTAAAAGCCAATTTTTTGTATGTCTAGTATGTTTTACTTCAGTCAGCACCCCAATTTGAGGTAGAAGCATTCAAAGATAACTTAAAACATACAGATACTTGGTCTTTTTTAATAAAAAAAAGTGTTTGATTTAATAAAAATGACATACTTTTATTTCTTTTTTTTTATGTAGGCAGAATTTTTTTATATCCAAGGACATCGTGTGTTTTCTACCCAAAACCTAAGTTAAAATTAAAGTTGTTTTAGAAGTATATTATAATTCCTCATATGTATTTTCCCAAAAGCAGCATAGTTATACCTACTGTTTGTTTTTTAGAGTTAACTAACACATTAAAAATGCCTGGTTGTGCAGCAGTAAACTGCAGTAATTCTGCAAAAAAAGGATTTTTAATGAAACGCTTTCCAAGAGACCAAGCGAGGAGGAAAGAATGGACCATTAGAATGAGAAGAGACAAATGGACACCAACGGCTTATTCATATCTATGTGAGGTATGTTTTTTCACATAGTTATGTAAATGGGAATTTTTTATTTTGATTCTTCCTTGACCAATTTAATTTGTTTTATGGTTCACTTCGCTCCTGATATGTGGGAGAAGCCACGTGTAGATGGTAAAAGAATTTTGAAGGCCAATGCTGTACCTACAGTTTTTTCATTTACAACACCAAAAGGCAAAAGAAAAGCTCCATTTCAAAGGAATGTTGTTTCCCCCAAGAAGTGCAAACTTGAAGAGAAGCTTTTGTATAGTAAGTACTCATGCCTTATTTATATTTTTTGATTTATTTTCTACATTATAAATTATTCCACATTCTAATAACTCTTAACATATTTTAGACAAAAAAGTTAATCTTAAATCACTAGTTGGTTGGTTTTTAATATGCAATAAGTTTACTCCAACAATAATAATAAAAATAACAATAATAAATAAAGAAATTGAATGATTAAGAGTATAGGGGAATTGTTTCAAAAATAATAATAATAATCATCAAATACATTGGGAATTAAATGAGATGGGCAATTTTTTGGAAATGCACTATGCAGTTTTGTAACATTAAAAATATTTTCTCCTTTTAGGCGAAGTGGCAGATTTGGACGAGGACCTCCCAAAGTCAGTTGTAGATTTTGGAGATCTCCCAGCAAGTCAGCAGTCATTGTCTTCAAACACTACTGTAAGTGAAGTGGAGGCTGGAATTTCACCACCTTTGCCTCTAGAAATACCTAATAAACAGATGCTAGAGTTGCAGATGAAACTAAAACGATACGAAAAGCTGTATGTGAAGGAGAAACGTAAGTTATTGCATTACAAGAAGGTACTAAGGAATACAAGAAAAAAGCTGAAGAAAGTAGAAACAGAATCGAATGTCCCTCATTGTGAATTGCTAGATGAGCTCTTTAACAAAGATCAAATATGTGCTTTAAAAAAGAAGAGACTAATGAAAAGTACTAAATTTATGAAGTGGAGAAAAGATACTGTTACAAAGTGTTTGAGATTAAAATTTAGTTGTGGTAGTAATGGTTACACTGAGTTATTAAGACAAGGATATCCTTTACCTTCGATAAGAACACTGCAGAGAAGACTTCAAACTTTAAAGTTTGATTCAGGTGTTCTGCATAAAGTTTTTTTATTTTTAAAATTAAAAGTAGATTCTTTTTCACCATATGAGAAAGATTGTGCCTTAGTTTTAGATGAAATGGCCATTACTCCAGGGAAAACCTATGATACATCCTTAAATAAATACTTCGGAGAAGTTACACTTCCTGAGCATTCAGGTCTAGCTACACATGTTTTAGTATTTATGCTGGCTGGTATTAATAGCCGGTGGAAACAAGTTGTAGCATATTACTTTACCAGTGACTCTGTAAATGGAGCTGTATTTAAGAGTATAATAATTAATTTATTTGAAAAAGCTGACGAACTTGAACTAAATATTTTAAGTATTACTTCAGACATGTGTCCTTGTAACCAAGCTTTATGGCGAGAATGGGACATTAGAGCAGGTAAATATTCCACAATTAAATGTCATATTGAACATCCATTAAATCCATATAAGAATGTATATGTTTTCGCAGATGTGCCTCATTTATTCAAAAATATTAAATCAATGCTGATAACCAATAAAATTATAGAGATACCTAATAATATTGTAGAAAAGTATGGATTACCTACCAACAAAATTATGTCCAGCCACATCTTAGAGGTAATAGAACATCAAAAAGATCATTTTTTTAAACTCGCTCCAAAATTGTCAGAAGAAGATTTGGTACCATCACATTTCTCAAAAATGAAAGTGTCGACTTCAACAAATGTTGTAAGCCACTGTGTAAGCAGCGCTCTTAAGTTTCTCGCTGAAGAGCTTAACAGGCCAGAATATTTGACCACAGCATGGTTTTTGGATCAAGTGGAAAAATGGTTTTATTTGATGACTTCGAGACATCCATCTTGTGCACTGAGCAAATTAAACAAACAAGTCTATGATACAAGTATTCAATTTTTGCAAGAATTCATTAACATATTTACAAATATCGAAGTAGGTGATAAAAAAAGTTGGAAACCATGTCAAACCGGTGTTCTTATTTCTACCCAATCCATGTTACAACTCCAGTCTGATTTATTAGAAAAAAAAGGATATCAGTTCATTTTAACAAGCCGATTTTCTCAAGATTGCCTTGAAAATTTATTTTGTGTAATGCGAAGCAAGCAGTTAATACCTAATGCAGTACAAGTTAAAAATAACCTAAAACTAATCTGTGTATCACAGTACTTAAAGGACACTAGTTCCAGCAGCTATAATGAAGATGATCGCGAATTTATATCAGGATTTTTAGAGTTTGGAGGGTCAATCAACAGTATATGATGAAGTCATTCTTCCCGATGAAATTGAAACTCCAGTATTTAATTTAAATTTTAGTGAGTTAAATTCTCTGTATAATATATCTGGTTATATTTTGAAAAGTATTGTTAAAACTTCAAAAACATGTGCAAATTGTGTAAGTGCCGCAGGATCAAAAAACCCTATTTACAAAAAATTTACCAAATTTAGTTTAATTAAGAGATTTAAGGAACAATCTTTATTTTTTACAACAGAACTAGTTTTTTATTTTTTTCTAGAGATGGAATGTCTTTTTAGAAAATATTTTGATGTTATTTCGCAACAAACTATTAATTTAAAAAATTTTTATTGCACAAAATTAATGGATTTAGATTTAGATTTACCAAATTGTCACAATCTTAAAAGTAAGATTATAAAAAGATTTATTGTATTTAGACTAAAGATTAATTCAAAGAAATATAAAAAATCCTCAAAAAAACATAGCAGTAAGTCGGTGGCTGGTAACTTATTGTAATGTGCATAAACTATTTTTTTACAATGTTAGATTTAACTGATATATTTTTTGAATGTTAACGATAAATATTAATACAATCATTTTTATTATAAAAATTTGTCAACTTTCGATTTAGATTTACCAGGTCGTCACATACTTAAACATAGTCATCAGACCCATAACATCAAGACAAGGTTTAAAAATCATTTTCATAGTCCTCTGATTAAAATGACAGGTGCTTCTATGTGATGAGTGAAAATCATTACAGTGGATTGCCAGACAATGTGAAATACATAAATTCTAAAAGGTAATAAGTCATAGGTTCTTTTTAATAAATCTATAAATTTTTAAAGTTGTATTAAGGCATTCTTCCGTTCCCTGTTATTTTGCTAGTAATCTGTAGTTTGGATTATCAATGTATAGTGCTTTGATCTGTTAAAACTATATAATGTATAAAATTAGCTCTGAGCACATAAGACTAGTATTAATACCTGTTAATGTTAATTAGTATTAGTGGATCATCTGTATAAAATTTTGTATATTTTTTATTTAATAAATATCTTTAAAAAGGTATAGTATTAAAATAAATATTTAGAATAATCACTATGGCTTTTATTGATCTTTAATATTTTCTAATTTTATTATATTTACCTACATAATCAGTATTAAGGTCATTATTGAGTGTTGTTACTTGTGAGTAACTGATGCTTTTGTTACCTGCTTTGTTACTTGCCGCTTACAGTCTAGTACTACATTCAGAAGTGTATCCAACTTGTGACCTAGGTGACAAGGTGGATACGGTAGTACGGTACTTCTTATTAACTAAAACATCTATGTAGCTATCGACTTTTATTTATTACTCAAACTCAACATATTTATTTAGTTACTTTAACAGAAACAGACTATATACCTAAAACTATCTTAAGAGTCTAACAAATTTCTGACATAAGTAGGTATGATACAGCTTCTTGAAGCACCGTGAACTTGGTAAAGTCATTAGTATTGCTAATTATAAACCTATACATCCTGCAGATTCTCTCTTAGCGGTATCATCAGCTTGAAAATTAAATGTCAATTCAGGGTCAACGATTACACCTAGGTATTTATCTTAATACTCTGTTTTTCCAAAAATATAATTGGATTTGATTTTCCAGCTTACAAGAGACAACACATTTTACACAACACAATTTAAATGGCTCCTTTAAAACTTTTTTAAATCTAATTACGACACAACACCACCAAATTTAAACACTCAGTGTGGAAACTGGAAAGTGACTGATAACTAATATTTTGAAAGTGGTTTTATTTATTAAACTGAATTTATGCCACCAAAAACTTTTGCTTCCTTGCTCTGCCAAGTTGAAACTGAACTTAACTCAAGCTCTTTTTAAATTTAAGAACATGTGGCAATTTAACAATAACATAATTTGACGGTAGGGTAGCAAACTAGCAAAACTTTTCATAAACAAGCATTTTGCAATTCACACAGTATTTTCAATATTTGCAATAAAAATTGATACAATAATAACAATAACATGACACATAACCTCACATTTACAGGTGGCCCTGACAGAATTTGTCAGTGTAAAGGCGGGAAATTTAAATTTCGATTTTTTTTTGTGGGCCATATATCTCTTTCTAAACTAAAATTGATTAAAAATTTAATAATTAACCATTTAGCTGATCCAATTTTTTCATATTAATGTGTTAAACTTGATTAATTCAGTCATATTTTGCGAAAAACTATCGATAATATGTGTGCGCCCATTTAAACCTTCAGAAATTTAGCAGCAATATGGCGGATGGGCTCTATTGTCGCCACTGTCTCTGTATAAAGTCACTGTAGTTTTCAACTTGTTCGCGGGCCGCATTATCTGGCTGTTTTCAAAACTTATTTGGGCCGCAGAAAAATGCTCACTGGGCCGCATGTTTGACATGGCTGCTTTAGGTACTCTAAAGCTAGTGGTATGGGTACACTAGGAAACAATTAGCTTACATCAAAATATATTAAAATTTCAACTTCTTTTAAATGAACATTCTTAACTTTATCTAAGAATTCTAACGAGTTAGTAACGTCAAACTTATCGTACGAGATATTTAATTTGCTGAATTCTTCTACTAACCATTTTGAAATATTGTACGTTGGTGAGCCAACAGCTAAAACAATAGGTCTCATGGACTTCCCGGGTTTATGGATGTTGGAAAGGAAATATATTACTGTGGGTTACTATGTGTTAGTTTGAATTTTAGTTTTTTCAATTTTTAGTTTATATTACAGTGTAGTGATAAACTTTTCCCGATTGCAATATAAGATTTATAATAATCTCGTAAACATTTTTTTTAATTTGTTTAGTTTCCTTCACGCCTCTATTGGTTGGGATACGGACTCGAATTTAAAAGAGTTGTGAATACCACAAAAGTGTATAGTAATTAAGAATTTTTCACTGCAAAACAAAGCTTAAAAATTACATAACGCATCGACGATTTTAGGTAGACGACAATACTTTTAATATATACTGAATGCACTTCGAAACGTTCCGTGCAAAAGTTTATACTATTCCGAAGTCAACCTATTTAGGATTTTTTATTCTTACATTACACATTAATTCTTGAACTAAAAAAAAATACCTGACGTTTTCTGTTCGTCGTTATCCTGTTAATATACATTGGGTGAAATAACAAGCTTTTTTTTCAAATTCAAAATTTGACATCGCAGAAAGTAGATTACATTTACCTGGTTTTGTAAGCTGAAGTGAATTCTATAAATTACTTTTTGGTTCACTACTGTACTTTGTGCCTACTGGATTTATTAAAAATTTTTGTTTCTCTACGACCGTACGTACATGCAGGTTAAATTTTCGACGTGGGACATTTTTTTTTCGGATTTCCTATCCAAAAAGAGATTATAAAGGAGATTCAAAATCGAAATAGGACGCCTATAACTCAAATGCCGGAAAAGTGGTCGAAATTCAAAAAAACTAAAAAAAATTATTTGAGTCTTACAATATTCGCAGATTTCACTAATTTTTTGCGAAAAGAGTAATGAGAGGCAGGAATAGTTTATGTGACCCTAAAGTTCCCCCGAGGGATTAAAGAAATTAGTCACCAAAATTGCTCTCCGGTTTATACAGGGCGAACAATTTAGAGATAAATCTGTAAGTCACTATCTAAATGTTTCACTAGTGTTTTACGTTTGGCACTGTAGCAGCTGAACGGTTGACTCTAGGCAGTCAAGTCATATCATCAAAGAAACGTCTACTTTTCCTCTAGAGACTAACATAAAATTCAGTCTCTTCGGAGTTAAGGATGAATTTTGAGAATTTTTTGAAATGTAGTGTGCACGATATTTGTTTGTCTGGATGTAAGCCTACGTATTGATGTATTGGTACCTCCTGGGACAAAAATTACTAAACAGATCCAAACCTCGATCTTTACTTTGCAAAACATATAATAACATTTTTTGTCGGAGATACAGAAATTGGGTAAAATCGAGTTTTATCGAAAATGTAGATGTTAGCCGTTTTTAAAGACGATAACCTCTTTGTAAGATAGATTTGATTAATATGTAGTCGTCAGAATAAACACTTTGACACGACACGTTTTTAATTCGATATACAAGGTTCCAGATATTTGCAAATATCTTCTCTATTGCAAGTAGTATTTTAAACAGAATTTTATATATCATATATATTATAGAGGATAGACTAAATTTAATATAGACAGAAAGTTTCAGTAAATCCAGCTTCAAAAGACACAACACGGTGTTTTAAGTAAAAGTTCCTGTGTAAAAAGGCAGAATGTCTCAGAAAAAATTTTGAATTCAGAAGTTTTCATGTAAGTTTTTACATATAGTATTATTTCTCTAGACTAGTATAGATATACTGCTGGCATTTTGAAATAATATTCAAATTTGAACATTAATATCAGGTGTCGACCTTTTTCTGATTTCTAAAACAAAAGTTAGTCTGTGTCAAAGTTCTAGTAGTTATGGTTGATTCTAAATTCTCCTTTGTTGGTTGTTTATGTGGGTTTACATATACAGTCAAGTTGAGGGAATAATAAATATATTTTATTTTGATTCAATGTTTATTTGGAGAATAATTTTTACGTATATTCAAAAGCTAAATTTAGGGTTTTATTAAAGATTTTTAGTTTATTTTTCTTTTTTTTTTAAGATTGAGTAAGTTTAAGTAAGTCATTTTCTAGATTGTAATTTAGGTTTAAACATTTTTTTGTTATTAATTTTATGCATTGTATAGTATTTCTCATCTTTTAATTTTATTAATAGATATTTAAATTGTTTTTAAAAACTAAATTTAACCACCTATTGTCAAATTCGTTGAAAACTGATCAATCAACTCGTTCTTCATTTCTCTGATTTTTCAAAGGAAATTCTGTTGTTTGTTGAATTTTTCCGTTTTTTTACTATTTATTATTAATATATGTAAACACTACAATAAACTGAAAATTATTAAAAAAAGTCCTACCACAGATTCATCTTACGGAAAAGGCAATTGTTTTTAAATACTAAGCAATTTTTATCAGCCTACTAAAATAATAATATTAGTTTCTTATTTATTAGTTTATCGAAAAATTTTATGAAACAAATCATTGACAGCTGATATTATGATTTTATTAGACTAATGATATTACCTAGGATCGTTGAGTTCAAATAGAAACATGCTCTAACAATAGCAAACAAAAACACCTTGTTAATTGTCTAGACATTTGCTGTGCAATTTTAAGCATGCAAAGAAACGCTTTATATATAGAAACCAACATGCGACTTTTATACTATAAAAGTCAAGAAAAATATAAATCCGGAGGACGGGATAAAGGTCAGATTTTCCTATTAAAACTTTCTAAAAAAAAGCCATTTATTTTGTGTGGATAAGATTTATCTGTTAAGGTGAAATGTAAAGTTAGATTCAGATTGCCTCCTCCTCTTCCTATATTTAATATTTGATTCTATTAGCAACAGGTTCTTATTAGCAATTTCAACCTATACCTAAGAGTTCGAAAATAAATTATTTTAATATATTTTCTGTTCTTCAGGAAGGACAACCAAACACTAATTATACTCAGGAACAAATTTCAACTTTTTTTTGTTACTTGAACCAAACTATTTTTTAAAATCTAAATTATCTGTAACAAAATTTTAATTAAATTATACAAACTACAGATAACAATATATTGTTGGTTCAACAAAAGCAATTAATTCATAATTAACAGCAAAAGTTATGGTACGAACGGGGATCGAACCCGCACCTCTGATAAGCAATTCATGTACATATTCAAACCCACTAGTATAATAACGATTGTTGATTCTGCAAATATTCTAACTTAATATCATGAACGCCACACCAAATAACTTTTTTTTAATATTTGCAAGTATTAATAGAGCTGTATATTATAATAGCAATAAGATTAGATTTTAATTACAAATATATTTTCTAATTCGTGGGTTAGGAGAAGGCCCAAAAACACACTATAGTCAAAAGCAGTGTTATCGTGCGGGTCACACGATTTATCAACGGCAAACTATTTAGGTTTTCTTTTATTACGTGTAATCATATCCTTCGCATAAAATCCGGCAGATGAATTAAATAGACCTATAATATTTTCATATGAAAACATATAAATACCAGCAGTTGCAAAAATCTTTCAGCGATGTCACTTCAAAGTCAGATTGACAAGTCAGTGACAAAATGAGTAATAGAAAACAATTTTCGGATTTTTTGCATCCACAAGCGAAAAAAATGGTATTAAATCTAATAAAATATTACGAAAATGAAAATTCATCGGCCAATATCCAGGAGACAGTAGCAAAAGCTCTGGAAATCGGTATAAGGACTGTGCTGAAAATTGTGCATGAAAAAAAGCATAATATTTACTACCGAAGAAGATTAAGAAATGTACACGAAAAAAGCCAAAGACAGGAGACTTAAGTGGTAATGTAAAAATGGATGTTCGTAATGCAATTTACGATTTATACATATCAAAAACTAATATAACCCTTTAAGTTTTAAAAGAAGCTTTACAAAATCGAGGCATATTGGAAATTGGATTAAAATCATTGCCAAAATTAGTAAAAATGTTGGGTGTTCGATATAAAAAGGACTGTAATCGAAGATTTTTATGCGAGTTGCCACATATAGCAAGTCAGCGTATCCAGTTTTTAAAGAAATACACGGAAAATGTTAATTCGAAATTTAGAAAAGTGGTATTTTTAGACGAGACTTGGATATTTTCTAATGGAAGTGGTTTGAAATCTTGCCAGGAGGAGTTTGTAAAAAGTGTCAAGAGAAAAAAAAAGGGATGTGGGACGGGAAAACGGTTCATCATTTTGCATGCAGGTTCTTCAACAGGATTTCTCCCAGATGCAAGTTTACTGTTTTCTTCAACATCCAAAAGTAGGGACTACCATAATAATATGAACTGTGAACTGTTTGAAAAGTGGTTAAAAGAACAACTGATTCCAAATTTAGATGCTCCATCTTTAATCATTCTAGACAATGCATCTTATTATTCAAGAATCTTATAAACAACCTACTTCATCCTGGAAGAAAAGTTATATTTATGACTGGCTAATAAAACAAAAACAAAATCCTTTATCCAATATGCTGAAACTAAAACTTATTTTAATGGCAAAATCTACTTAAAAACTAACAATGTATGCCGTAGATGAAATATTAGTTTAACGCAATAGAATTAACATGGGCTGGGGCAAAATCATATTACGAAAAACACGTGAACGATGGTCTTATATCAGATGAAGTGCAAATTGTTTGGTAAGATTCATTAAATTATATTACGCCGGAGTACTGGAAGAAATCTGTGGAACATACGGAGAAATTAATATGGGATTGGTGGAATCGAGAACGAGTTCTAGATGTCGAAATAGCACCAATGATCATTGCGCATTTGAGGACGACTCAGAAGATGAGGACTTTTTAGGTGATGATGATATTTTTTAATCTATAATATTAAAAAGTTTCTGAAGGATTATTTTAGTCTTTGACGTGTATAAATCATAAATTGCATTATGAATATCCATTTTTGCATTGTAACTTACATTTTTTGCCTTTGGATTTTTTCGTGTACATTTCTTAATCTTCTTCGAAAGTAAATTATGTTTTTTTTCATGCACAAGTTTCTGTACATTCCTTATAGCGATTCTCAGAGCTTTTGCCACTGGCCCCTGGATATTAGCCAGTGAATTTTAATTTAAGTTTTTTTATTAGATTTGACACCATTTTTTTGCTTACTTTTTTAGTACATTTGTAATTTTGTAGGCAATAAATAAATAATTATAGAATACTTGTTTCAATTTTAAAGCGTGTTTAAAATAAGTAAATACAGGCTATATTTATATATATATATATATATATATATATATATATATATATATATATATATATATATATATATATATATATATATATATATATATATATATATATATATATATATATATATATATATATATATATATATATATATATATATATATCTATGTATATATATATATATATAAATATATATATGTAGCCTGTATTTATCGCATACATAGCCCTTAATTTTAGACTGAAATTCGAAGAAATCGGATAAGCAGTTTTTTAGCTATGCCGCGAACAGATAGACTGACGTACAGACATACCTACAGACAGACGGAATTGAGAAAACATGTTTTCCGGCATCTAGGGAACCTTAAACATAAAGATCTGAAAAAATCTGACGAGGGAAGTAATAACTAATTATCTTGCGTTTTTAACAAAAGTGTATAATATTTTTGCAAAATAAAGTTTTTTTGATATCACAATACAAAAAAAAACAAGTTTTCTTTGCACAGGGGTGGCCCGCATTTAAATAAATGACACTCTATAAATGGTTAGATTGATAAAAAAATCTCACTTTCATTAAGTGGCTGTATAAAACCAACCAAAAAAAACCAAAAAAGTTTAACCAAATACATATTCAGCGAATTTTCTTATTTAGTCCCTCGGCATTTAATATATAAAATAATATTAAGTGGCTATCTTAATAATATTGCTTAATATAATAAAAAAAAACTATTTTCTTTCTCCCTGTATATTTGTAAATAGCCCATCGAGATTTAATAGCTCGATAAAAGAATCACACAACATTTTGGTATTCACTGTGTTTTCTGATTTGATTCATAATGTTGGTGACCTTTGGACCCGCACGATAAGCCCGCATTCGGCTATACTGATTAATTCCTAGGAATTATGGGCAAATTGCAGACACAACGAAACTAGATTTCAATGTTTGAAGAAGTATCAATAAAGACACGAAACGTCGTACAGGAATTAATCAGTCTGAGCCTTCTCCTAACCCACGAATAAAAAATATATTTATAATTATTGGAGAACGAAATTTTTTTGAGAAAATTTTAGTTACATTCAAACATTTTTGTAGGGGGCATTCCCCCCTTCTGTTCCTCTTATCAACAATATTTGATACAATAAAACAGTCATAAAAGCGAAAATATAAATATGAAAGTTAAATATAAATATACTTGTTAAATATTGATGCAAAAATGTGAATAAAATATCACAGACTGATACAGGCACAAAAAATATACATAAAACAAATTTAAAATAAAACGTTTTTTGAGACGGCGCGGCGTCCATGTCTATCTTTAAAGCAGAACGTATATTTTTCACCTTAAAACGGATAAAAAGAGATTTTAGAAGATTCATTGTGCAAAGACAGATTATCCGCCCTTCCGATGCTTTCAACAGGAAAAAATACATAACGCCTTAATGCCGAACTTCAGTGAAAAATTGTTTGAAAAGTTTGCTTAGTTTAGGGAACTTATTGTAGATTAAAATATTAGTAATGGATTCAATACTTGACTTCTTTATCAGACATTGTTTTAGGAAATTTTATGATTAATATTGTTCTTTGTAATAATTATCTCTTCCCATTACACTTGGATAAATAATTTATACATTTCAACAAGTAATATATCAGGTTGTCCCTGTGGACTCACTCTGGGTGCGCGTATTAGTAGTATGCGTGACCTTAGGTGTCTATTCCTATACACTTATTTTCGATCCTGTTACTATTATCATAACCTTGACGGCTATTTTTGAATAACAAACAGCTGCTAGTCCGATACATTTTGTCTCATGTAAAAAAAAAATAGCTATTTAAAAGTTAGGAATACTAGACGTTTATTGGACAGCTGCAAAACTATTTCTCTAAAATAAATTACAATTTTCAAGTTATGGGGAAAATATTTTTTTTGACATGTCCAATTTTTTTTAATTATCTCATTAAAACGTACCTACCGTATTTGAAAATAAACTTAACTCATGACGCCCCTAAAAGTTATATGGAACTGTGAAAACCAGAAGTTACAGGAAAAAAATATTTTTTTATGAAAGCTATTACAATATTTTTTCAAACTAAATTACTCACCTAAAAGTTTCATCGAATTTTGAAAACCGTATCTAAAAAATTTAAGCAGTTTAAAAATTAAAGAAAAAAACAGTTTTTTTTGTGCAAACTTCATTTTGTAATTGCAACCCCTGTATATATTCCAAAACCTTTCCTAAACCATCCCTTTTGTGTATCTTTTTGAGCACTTTTCGGAGCCGTAACCAGTTTTCCGACCAAACGCCTGCTTTTTCATTTGAAAAAGAAATCAGTTTTTCTCAATAATCTCTTTAACGCGTAAATGCACAAGCATAAATCGAAGCGATAAAAATCATCAGAGAAATATTTGCTTTAAACAAACCAAAACTCAGCCGTGACATTTAATATTTAGAGTAAGAATTAAAATAAATATCACAATTAATTCATAAATCACGTTAGGGGTATGCGCCAACATGATTCCTCTATTTTTCATATTCTATCGACTATTGGTTTAGGATAAAACAAGAAGTGGGGATGGTTCATGTTCAAGCCATGGCCATTTGATGACGAATGCCAGTGGCGGCTCGAGTTTTCACTTCCCGCATAAGGAAATACCATTAATCGTCAAATAATCATAGTTCCTGGTTTTTACAGATCCTCATGTTTTTCCATTACTGTCAGTCGCTCTGTTCCGGTATAGCTAAAAAATCCACGTCCTCGATTAACTTTAATTTTATTTAATTTTCCAAAAAATTAAAACTAATAAAATATTGGTACGAATTCAATATGGCGAAACAAAATGACGACCTTTTAAAATATTTGATGTACGAAAATGAAGAAATTGGCCATGCTTCATTATCGCTGACAAAAAGAAGGATTCTTACCTATTCCTTAATGAAGCAAATAGGTATTTTTACAAATATCAAAGAAATAATCGTTTCCTACTTCACTATTAAAATCATACCAATAAGTTTAAAAAGAAATTAGTTACTTATAGATTAATAACCTCTAGTTTTTAGTTATGTTTGCCTTGTCACTGTCATTTTGTAATTGTGACATTTAGAAAAATTATTAGATATATTAATAGATCTTGCCTAAATTTAAACCTCTTTAGTGAATACTATTGTTTGCGTTTTAAACTATAATCAATGCATTTAACGCGCTCTTATTGGCTTCCTACTCTTCTGATTGGATGTTTGTACGTCTGGTTCAAATCTTGTAATGGATGTCAACGTTTAGAAATCCAGAATGGAGGTGAAAATACAGCCGACGAATTTTGTTACTTGTGTAGATTAAACCGAAAATTGGTGCCTAGGAAAATTTAAGAGTATCAGCATTTTGAAAATTCAAAATAGCAATGTCAACAGGTCGGACGGATGATTTTAACATTTGTGGGGATTATTTAAGATTTAAGCATCTAGAAGTATCTAAGAATCAAAGTTATGAAATTTCAGTCAATATTCGAGAATTAAAAATGGCAGCACCAACATAGCAGACTAATTTTACAATGTTTGCAGATTTGATTAAAATTTGGCATTTAGGGGTATTTAAGACTGCACATCACGAATTTTTGTCAACATGTTGAAAAATCAAGATTGTAATGCCAACATGGCGGCGGAATTTTAACATTTGTCCAGATTTGAGAATACATATCATTCATTTTTACTAATTATTTAAAAAATGACAGTATGATTACTTAGATTGCGAGCGAATTTCATTTATACAGGTTTGATTAAAAATCCATATTAAGTGCGCAATTTATACATTTTTAGTAATAAATATTCAAAATGGGGATGTCATCAATCAATCAATCCGATAAGTACTTTTTTCAGATATTTTTAAACATTTAATTAGGCCACCGTTTTGTTACCCCGTTTTAAAGTTGTCTCAACATTTTTACCAGTTCATCCCTATATAATATTTGATTTTTGAGCGATAATCGATGCAGTAGTTTTCTACGTTGACTTTTATAACATTTTATTAGACCGCCATTTTCGATTTGTAGTAAAACTTATCAGTTGATGGTCATGTCACACCTGATTTTTCTGCAAAATTTGGATAAAATGGATAAGCAGTTTTTTAGTAATATTATTTTAATATTTTAAGAGACCGCCATTTTGTTCATCCATATTGGATTTTTACCAAAATTTTACCACCTCATCATCATATGACCTTTAATTTTTAACCAAAACTCAAAGTAAATAAGACAAGCGTTCTTGAGCTTTGTCACGGATAGCCATACAGACTAACCGACAGAACTGAGAAAATATATTCTTTTGCAACTAGAATACTTTCTTCTTGCAAGGAAAGTAAAAAAAAAGCGAGCGCTATAAGATAAGAATAGAATAGCCAATTGTCGTATTGTTTTTCCATGTTAATAGCTAATATTTAAAAAATAAAAGACTTTTTTTAAATTTTCAATATCCTAAATCTTAAATTCTTACCAGTTTAGAACATGTTTACGAACACATTTTTACTTTTAATACCCAAAGAAGCACCATTTAAATTCCTTTACCCGACAACACTTATATAAAAAATTGACTCAATTCAAATGAAATTTAAAAAAAGACGCGAAATCAAAATCAAATCAAAAATCAAATCTTCTTTTCACCAGTAGTTTTATCAGAACTTCGTAGTACAATTAATGATATCAAAAATAAATCTTCCTCGGGAACTGATGGGCTTACTTTAAAAATGTATTCAAGTCTGCCGGAGTGCACACTAGAGCATCTGACTGCTTTGATAAATATGTCTTTCCAAAATGGTACTTTTCCAAGCTGCCTTAAAACTGCAATAATCATACCTCTTCACAAAGGAGGTGTTTCAGAAGAAGCTTCGAACTATCGCCCAATTGCACTTCTCCCTACGCTATCTAAGATCATCGAAAGACTGGTTAAAAAAAGGCTTTTATCATTTCTGTCTAGATATGAAATACTTACAAAACATCAATTTGGATTTTTAAGTAACAAATGCACAAGCGATGCCATGTTTTCCCTTCTTAATAGAGTTTACTCCAGCCTAAACAACCATCACGCTACGGCAACAATTTTCTGTGATTTTTCCAAAGCTTTCGATTGTGTGAATCATAATATATTAACTAACAAGCTGCAGTACTATGGATTTAGAGGGGCTCCTCTCAATTGGTTTAAGTCATATCTTAGCAACAGAAATCAAGTTGTGAAAGTTGACAACAGGATGTCTTCTTGTAGGCCAATGGAATATGGAGTGCCTCAAGGCTCGGTACTAGGCCCTATCTTGTTTCTTCTGTTCATAAACGACATGGCTAATTTAAACATTAGTGGAAAAATATGTCTCTTTGCGGACGATACCAGCTTTACGTGGAGCCACCCAGATGTCACGGACCTACATAGGATTGTATCTAATGACCTAATCACCATTAAATCCTGGTGCGATTCTAATCTCCTATGTTTGAACATCTCTAAAACGAAAGTCTTGTCTTATAAAAACACGCTGCAACCTTTTGACCTTAATGGCACCACTATTGATGTCGTAAACTCTGTAAAATTTCTAGGGCTTCTTGTAGATGATTCTTTAAAATGGGATCCACATATCGACGCTTTATCAAGGAAGTTGGGTTCTGCTTGCTTTGCGTTAAGATCTGTTTCCGAGGAGCTTAGCTTTTCTACCTCTAGAACTGTTTATTTTGCTCTTGTTGAGTCGCACCTCAAATATGCTATTCCATTCTGGGGTACATGTTGTGCGACTCAATTTGATCGAATTTTTATACTACAAAAAAGAGCTGTTCGTTACCTACTGAGACTTAACAGTAGAACTCACTGTCGAGATTTCTTTAAAAGATATAAAATACTAACCCTTCCTTGCTTATTCATTTTGGAATCGGTTTGCTTAATTCGTAAGCATGCACCTGCTCTATTAGAGAGACCTTCTCACAACTACCCTCTCAGAAATACTGAGCACGATCTCTATCTTCCAACCCCACACTCAGAGTTAATTAAAAGATCAGTAATCTACAATGCAAAAAAAATGCATAATCACCTGCCATTTAACATCAAATCCATAATATCTCTGACTTCATTTCGCAAGGCTTTGAAATCATTCTTACTGGAAAGTGCCCTCTACACCGTGAACGAGTTTTATAACACATAATTTTATCCTTATGAACCCCTAGTGTGATAGTTGCCATTACCAACCATTTTTACCGAATTTTGTATATGTATTTTTTTAATTGTTTCGTACTTTTTTATTTTTTACTTTGCTTTTTTATTTTTTTTACATTATATTTATGAAAATGTTTATAACATAGTACGACTGACAAAGTACATTTCTAATGTACTTCTTTTAGGATTCTATAATATTAATATTCTAAATTCTTGATTTAAATATTATTTTTCTATAATATTTATGATGTGTTTTTGTTTTGTTTTGTTTGCTAATTTTGATGTTTGTAAACTATTTTTTTTTACAACAGCTTTGTCCACAAAATTGTAAAATTTTCTTTTGACAATAAAGCATTTATTTATTTATTTATTTATTTTATCATCCGAAACTTTATTATTTCCTCAGATTTCATCCAAAATCTATCATTTTTTTACAAACTCACATTGCCGCATCATAGTTAGGTCAACTAAAGCTCCTAGTTTCGCAAAGTCCAAGATAAAGTAAATAAAACTTATTTATTAAATATTTAAAAAATCAATGTTCTTCTGATGTCACCGCACCTTTAGGACGCTGCTTCTTGAAGTAAGGCAACGTATAATTAGAAGATTTGAACCATATCAACAAATACACAATAATACATTAAAACACATGCAGTAGTGACGCTAAGAAAATCTTGGTTTCTAATAAAATATTTCTTAGCAAATTAATTTCTTTAATGTTAAAATTTATTATAGTTCCACGACCTGCTATTGGTTACTGTAAACTATTATACTTTTTTACTATAAGCATCCCTTGTCAATGAAAGTGGGATGGTCTAATACCACAGTGGGATGGTCTAATACGTGGAGTTGTCGATCGGGTTTGCCATATCTAACTAAAACTCTTGTTACTGGTATAATCTGATCTGAGGCTTTGTGTATTTTAGTTTGTATTTTACTATTTTGCAATAAAAGTAATTTCTTTATACTGCTTAGAAACTAATACTGGAAACACATTACCATTCTTTGTATGAAAATTTTATTGCATCATGTTTAAACATATTCACCGTAAGATAAATTGGTATAAACATTGGAGTTCGTGGCTAAGCTTGGCATCGTCGTACGATCGACCTTATACTGTGAAGTAATCTTGGCAGTGTCTAAATATGTAAATAATTAACTTTATTTTGATTCTTACTCTAAGATCTAATACATGTCAAATATCTGTGTAATTTTATTATCATCTTAGGCCAAGGCCACCTATCATTTCGCTTCGTATATGGATCGGTACATATCGATTTGTCACCGATATGTGCCCTTTTTTCTTTAAATCGAATTTTCACCCACTTGCTAAGTACTTATAAATGCTCCATCCGGGCGTCTAGTAATAATTTCTATTACTATTCGCAGTAAGCGGAAAAAATGAGAAGTTAGAATTGAAATTATCAACTTGCTTACTGCAGTAATTTAACCGTTAAAGTTATGAACTCGAAATTTGGTCACGGCCTATCTAAAGATATCCTGTTTCGTAAAAAAATGCCCTACTGGCTTAGATGTATTAGTTTCTTTGTAATAGAGGATAATGTAAAAAAATGTACCCATTCTTGGGAACTTTGATGCAAACTTCAACTCGTTAGTGCACCCCCTGTATATAAGCCAGGAAACTTCCTAAATCGTCCATTTAGTGTAGCTTGTTAAGCACTTTCCTGTGCCGTAATTGGTTTCCTGATCAGATGCCTACTTTTTTTTATAAAAATGGAAAAGTTACTAACAAAATTAATTTTTATGACTTGTTCGAAAAATTTCAGTTTTTCCTAAAAATTTCTAATTTCTCGTCATTTTTCCGACAGAGATGCATTTAGGTTTTTATTCTCCTATATTTTCTATAAAAAACGTCTCTTCGATAGAACTCACCCACTTTGATATAAGCTCCAAAACACCCTTTTTTCGAACGAAAAAAATTCGTATAATCGTCAAAAAAAAACTTTTAACCCAACCAAAAACAATAGGGTTCTGCAAGATCGGAAGAACCATCGATACAGAAAGTTTCGTCAGAAAAAAATTAAAATTGCGGCCTCAACCGTGTTACACAGAAGTTGTTGTGTGTGTTTTTTGGTCAACTTTGCGCTACCATATCTCCATATCTCATCTATATATATATATATATATATATATATATATATATATATATATATATATATATATATATATAGCCTTTATTTTGCATGCATGGACCTTAATTTTAGACTGAAATTTGAAGAAATCGGATAAGTACTTTTTTAGCTATGCCGCGAACAGACAGACCGACGGACAGACATACCTACAGACAGACGGAAATGAGAAAACATGTTTTCCGGCATCTAGGGACCCTTAAACGTAAAAATCTAAGAAATTCTTACGAGGAAAGTAATAACTAATTATCTTGTGTTTTTAACAAAAGTGTATAATATTTTTGCAAAATAAAATTTTTTTGTTATCACAATACAAAAAACGCACAGGGGTGGCCGGCATTTAAATAAATGACACTGTATAAGTGGTTAGAATTTTAGATCAAGCGGGGCTCATAATTTTTGTTGATTAATAAAAAAATCTTACTTTCAATAAGTGGCTGTATAAACAGAACATATCCTGATTGTTCCACTGATTCGAACCGCCTTCAGACTTCATTAAGGCGCTTGTCTTTTTGTGTATTTTTGTTTTTTGCCTACCAAAAAATTTTAACCAAATACATATTTAGCGAATTTTCTTATTTAGTCCCTCGGCATTTAATATATAAAATAATATTAAGTCTTAATCTTAATAATATTGCGTACTATAATAAAAAAAAAACTATTTTCTTTCTCGCTGTATATTCGTAAATAGCCCATCGAGATTTAATAGCTCGATAAAGAATCACACAACATTTTGTTTTCTGCTTTGATTCATAATGTTGGTGACCTTTGGACCCGCACGATAACACCACATTCGACTATATACGAGCCCACGACCAGAATATGATTTTTTATGACATTCTGATATCGCTTCTAGAGTACGCCCAAAGTCCTGTCGATATTACAATGGTAGAGGAGGGAAGCTTCAAGAAAAAATCATAGGTGGATTCATCGCTTATTAGAAAGTCGAGTGTTATTCACTGCACAGATCTCGTGGAGTGAAGATCCTTGAAGATGCCCCGTGGAATCGAAGGCGAAACGTCGGATAGTAATTCCAATTTGACATGGTCTAATCCCAAGAACCATGATTTCTTAACAATGACAATATTTTATCATGTTTCACGATGTTCTTCACTTTGTTTTCATTTCTTCCCTATTCGAAAATGAGTGGACGTGGAGACCTGCGATTTACACAGAAAATGTTGCCATTTAGAGGTCCCGAAGAAGGGTAAAACTGGATATACTGTTGTGTCTAAAATTTAGAAGTTAAACCCGCTCACGGCACCTCCAAAAAGGATGGAAAAAGTTTAAGCGCAAAAAAAAAGTTGATTTGCCAGCCGTTCCAAGATTTTTCAGCAGTGGCGGCTCTTCCATAGGAAATATTTCAGAAAGTAAATTATTTGTTTGACCGTCTCTCCTAATAGTTATAATAAAACGCGAACCTCGGGAAAAGTTAAATACGCTACGCGCGCGGCGGTTCGAATGGTCTCGTTGCATTCCTTAGGCATAATAAAATACGCTATACTAAGCTAGGCTGGGCAGTCCGAATTGCCCTGATTACTTGAAAGCTGGCCAAAAGTTACCCGAAGATTTCACAGCTACTTGCGGCATCACGTCGGCATGCGGAAGTTCAATTATTCAGAGGTCGCGCGGTCGATATTGTTTCATACGTTTTTAATCGATGAAAATTGATTTATATACTGTTTTTTGTAATATATATTTTTTTATTTTTATGATCCATGTGTGAGTTGGAAATATACAGGAAATAAAATGTTGGTAGTGACTAGTGCAAAAAAATAAACAACTAAAAAGTGCTTACGAACTTAATTTTGCAAAAATAACCAATTTCAAGGTGGTCTATGTTTAAGTGGTGAATGTAGATAAATGTGAAAAAAATGTCGGTAGTGCAAAAAATTAAACAACTAAAGAGTGCTAACGAACTTAACTTTGAGAAAATAACCGAATTCAAGGTAAGTGGTCGCAATTTGCCAGAACTCAGTATACGACAAACTAGTAAAGACAAAAGTAAAGAGGTTCATCGAAACTTTCGTAAAAGTATGTACGATTTAGCTAACTGGATATGGGGTTGTGAAGTCTCTAACTCATTTTACTGTTATGTTTGTTTGTTGTTTTCTAAGGACTCGTCGGACTCATTATGGTGCAAAACCGGTGTTGAAGACTTAAAAGAAAAAATAAAAAAACATTCGTTTTCTGCAGATCACATGAAATGTTCGGTGAACTATGATGCTACGGTCGGAAGTGTTGATATTCGCACTCAGCTAGACACAGCTTATAGAAAATCCCTAAGAGATTTTAATGAAAATGTATCCAAAAATCGTTATATTTTAAACAAAATTATAGATTGTCTAAAATTTTGTGAGGCATTCAAGCTAGCACTACGTGGCCATGATGAAACGGCTTTGTCTGAAAATCTAGGGGTTTTTCGAGGGCTTATAAAGTTATTGAGGAGTTGGGCCAAGATAGACTATCCACTTTAGCCATGTTAAGTATCGAGAAATCGTTTATAAAAGGAATGTGCGTCCAATTTTAACGAACGTATCATTCAGCATTTTTCCAATTCTAAAGAACGAAGAGTAGATAGACACCCTGTATAATATTGTGAATAAGTTAGATATAAAAAAGTTATTAAATAATGATTTAATTTTGATTTTATATTATCAGCCTCACACCCACACACGCCTACGCACATAAAACTGTCGGATTGAAAAAGATAAACTATCAATAATAATTCAACAACATAATTTCCTTATTCTTATAATTTAACTTCTATTTCTGTTTAGCCCAACCACTACACCTAAAAAATCTCTCTTGAAATAATCTGCCGCTATTATATTTAATTATTAAAAGTTCTTAGTGCTTGTAGTTTTAAATTGCATTTAAAATTGCGAGCCCTTTCTCATTAAGAGATTTTAGTATTCGGAGAATAACAGAACATTTTTAATTGTTTACTGCTAAGTCTTTAAAACAAAAATGCCACGAGGCGGGGCGGCTTTGCCGTAATTGTATACCATAAAATGAAAACGTACCCTTACCAAAACTAAACGTTATTAAAACGTGCTTGAAAATTGGAGAATTATACAACAGATTAATTCTTACAGATATGATAATATTAGAACGTGAAGACGTCTTAACTCAAAAGGTATTCTTAATAATATTGTTTCTGAAAATTAATATTTAGTTCTATTCAGAGAAAAGTGGTACAAGACATATGACTGGTTTTCATCAGATTTGCTTGCAACCGGCTTTTGCACCTGACATTTGACATTTTTTTTTACGTTGTTACTTGCTTGAGGTTATAATATGCCAGACACTTAACACATTGGTGCCAAAGCCGTTCTGAGAGGTCCGGCCGCGATTGTGCTAAGATTTAAAATACAGTTCTGTAAGAAAATACAAAAATATATATTTTGTACTACGTGTACTATATTTTATTCAATTTTAAGTTATATATGAATAAAACACAAACACAAGTGTAACTCTTAAAACAATAATTCAAAAAAATGTAGTGTAATGACAATATAAAATACTAAAGAAATATTTTCCTAACCTTGCAAATTCATCAATTAGATTTAAATGGACTTTTTATAAATATCATTCTCTATTGAAATAATGAATTTTAGCTTCTTAAGGATAGAGTTTCGAAAGAATCCTGTAAAATCTCATTTAATTGATGCGATATTGTAGAAAAAGTAAATTACTATTTAACGCCTTTATGGTAGATTATTAATACATTTACGAGTGAATCTTAAAATCATGATTAAAATTTATTTAAACAAGTATGTACCAAGCGCTTCATAGGCATCTAAGAGTTCATTAACTAATTGTTAATAATTTTCATCCATATTGTTGTCGAAAAATACTCTTACTACATTAACAAATGAATAGCATGCTCTGAGTTCCTGCCTGATAAGCTTTTCCGTAAAATTGACATCGTCCAGCAATTTTCTGATTTGTTGCCCAATAAAAATGCCTTGTTTTAATTTGGCATCACTTAACTGGAGAAAGAATTGTCTTAGGCATTTAAATCCATCACCATCTTTATTCAAAGCCTTCACAAAGTTTTTCATCAGCCGAAGTTTAATCTGAAGAGGAGGCAACATTTTTGGCATCAACAAGAAGTATAAATTTAACATTTTGAGATCACGGTTGAAATTCGCTTATTTCTGGCCAAATTTTTGTTACATAATGCTGATTTATTGCATGCTTGTCCCATAAACAAAGAAAACAGCAATATTTTGTAAATCCCCCCCTGAAGTCTCGCTAAAATCGCTAAAACTTTTAAGTCCCCACAATCTGCCATTTATACCTATTGTAGTTTATTCTATCCAAAATCGTGCGCATATTTTCATTATTTTTTTTTTCTTTGCAACTGAATAGGTAACTGGTACAGAGGGTTTTAAATTTCCATTATGCAATAACATAGTTTTTAAGCTATATTAAGATGAGTCTATGAATAAGCGCCACTCACGGGGAGAATGTTCAATATCAAGTTCCTGCATTAAACTGTCTATATCAGTACACGGGCACAACGAATTTTCCATACTGTAGGATTCAAGGAACCCAGAAGTTCCGACTGTTGCTTGGATAACCCCAAATCACGTACTAAATCATTTAATTCACTTTGAACAATCAAATATGGCTCGCCGGAACTGGGACCTGTGGTAAAAGTGGGATTGGTGCACTGTTCTTCTGAACTGCCTGATGATGCGTTATCTCCATTATCTCCCAAATCAGTAGCTTGCCAATTTAAAGGCGCAATCGGCACTGGCAAATTTGCGTTTTGATGAACAGGTCGTATGGCAGATTACAAATTTGGATATTATATATTGTGCTTTCCCTTTTTGGAATAACCTTTAGTCTTTGTCAGGCAAAAATAACAATTGTCAGAATGATTGGTGGGTTCTCGACATACCATTGGTACTGCAAAAGGCATACTTTTTCTCTTTCCCTTCATCCACTGCACCAATGATACACTACAACTAACACAGCACACATGGAGAGCCCACCGCTTAACTTGATCCCCAATTAACACACCAAAATATTTAAAGTAGGCTTTTTTTACATTTTCGGAAAATAGCCTGGCTTGTGATTTCACCAGAAATTCTCCACAAACATAACAAAATTTGTCAGGAGAAGTTTTGCAACTTCGGTGTGTTGGCCTCGACATTCTCGTCTTCACATACACTTGCTTATCGATACACAGAGAACCACTCAATTCGAAACTCAACAGAAGAGTGATGTTTAATGTTTATTTTATGTCTAATGTTGTAAACTGGACCCATTTTAGCCGCCCCACAATAAAATTGTTTACCTGGCAATATAAGGTTCCAATTAGGCTATTAAAAAATGGTACGTATTAGGGCTTTCCAAATATTTTTTTTATTATTGGGAAGGTATTTCCATTGTGAAAATAATGAGCTGGCCTGTGTTAGAAAAATCTTGTCGGCCAGTGTTATTTTTAAAAGCCATTTGCAAAGGAATTGCCCTAAAATCAGATTTAGTTCCATATCCTTTTAGTGGCAATATCAAAAAAATATTTTCTTATCTTTTACCTATATAAATAGCATTTTTTTATGTATTATGTAGGTATACCACATTTAGTGCTTGCCCAACATTTCAAATTAATCTAATAATCAGTGTTTTTAGGCTGATTTTTCTAATTAACTTGTTATGCCGCCATTTTGGACTGGTATCAAAATATTACCAGTTCATTTCTACGTAACCCTAAACTTTTGTGGCAAATTTTAGGTAATTTAGATAATCAGTTTCTTAGTGATAATTCTTCATCAGTCCGGCATTTTGTTCCGCCGTACTGAATATTTATCAAAGTAATACCAGGTCATCATCATGAGACTTTTAATTGTTGACAATCGGGTATGTAGTTTTTTAGCTATGCCTCTGTTTGACAGACAGCCAGACCGACGGAATTGAAAAAACATATTTTTGGGCATCTAGAAACGCTGAAATTTGAAGCTGTGTAAAACCTTGGAGGGATGTTTTTTCCACGATAACAAATCATTTTATTTGGCCGCCATTTTGTTCCATCATCTTGAATTCGTACCTTAATTTTACGAGTTCATCTCTATACTATAACTAATAATTTGAAATCAATCCATTATGTAGTTTTTTTAGGCTAAATTTTAAAAAATTTCTCTGGTTCAAACCTTTTACACGCAATAAATTATTTAATAATCTCCTTTCTCTTCTAGGCACACTAGGCTCCAATTACCTATTATGTAGAAAACACAATTTTTCTCTCCCTTCATATCCTACATCTCCATTATGTAGATTTCCTCCTTGGAATTTTCTCTCTATCTATTATGTCTGTTCACTCCTAAAATACGACAAAAAGTCATCTCCAGCCTCTATAACTTATCTGAATTTAAAAATAAAATCAACACCCAATACAAAAGATACAACTTAATTTACACAGATGGATCTAAAACTAGGGAAAATGCCGGTTGTGCCTTTTATTGTTCCTTAGAACAGGATAAATACAAACTGAGTAAATACTCATGCATTATGTCTGCTGAACTGTTTGCCATATATAAGTCCCTAGAATATATAAAATCATCAAAAATTCACCACTGGTTCATTGCAACTGACTCAATTAACTCTATAAAATTATACAAGGCTTTCAACACAAACATTATTTAGTAATAGATATTAAAAACCTTCTTACCGACCTCCATAGAGAAAATATTAAAATAGTATTTCTATGGATTCCCAGCAACAATGGAATCATGGGCAATGAGAAGGCCGATCAACTGGCAAAAGAAGCATTCACAGACGGGAAACCATGCTTACAACTTTACACAAAAAAATCTAATCCCTTCTTTCAAACAAAACCCAACAATGGATCCAAGCTGACTGGGGCCAACAAAAAAATAGAAATAAATTGTATGAAATAAAACCAATTTTTTTTTTCAGGGACTCCAAAAACTAATTACGATCGTAAAGAACAATGTATCTTACGGGACACTCAAAATATACACATGATTAAATCCCACTCTCTGTTAGAACTGTCATACTCAAAATACTATAAAACATATTAGAATGCCCTAGCTACAATAATATAGGAATAAAATATAATCTAAATTATAATAATCTAAAAGACCTTCCAAATGAATACAACTTTTCATCAATTCTAGAATATTTAAAAGAATTACTACTATATGGAAAACTACACCATTTAGAAACTGGGCGTTAAATGGCTCATATTCGCTGATGCGCCCATATCAATTATAAAAATTCTTCTTTTTCTATATCCCGCTTAATTCTTACACAAAATTCACCAGTTGATTAGTAGTAGTTTTTTAGTAATAACTTTTTTAACATATCACCAGGCCGCCATTTTGTTCCACCATATCGGATTTTTGCCAAAATGTAACCATTTCATTGTCTAGCCTTTAATTTTTGACCAAAATTTTAAGCCAATCGGAGAAGTAGTTTTTGAGCTATTCCGCGTAAAGGCAGACCGACGAAATCGTGAAAACATGTTTTTTTGGCATCTAGAGACTAAAACGGAAAGATCTGCAAAAACCTGGGAAGGTAAAACCACAATGTTTATAATCAGGGACGTGCAGTCCATGGAAGCAAGGGAAGCAGTGCTTCTCCAAAAAAAATTACAAAAGATCTTCTAAAATGTAATTTTTGAAATAGGAAACCATTAATTTAGTTTATGTTAAAAATGCTAAAATATTGTCTTAATTATCAAGCTCATACTAAATGCGGCCTTGACTCCGACCGGCAACAATGGAAAATCGAATAGAACATATGCGGGCCGCTAGCTTCTCTGCAGCCAAGTTCTGTATGCTTGATTTCCTGTGAATCGAGCCAGAGGTTATTGAACTTTCCACCGGCTGTTTGAAATTTTTGCATTTCAGTCGCGTACTTTAAATGGGGGCGGAAACTATCGTTGGAGTAGATTCTTTGTTTGAACGGCTATCCGTGTGTTGTGTGATACGTACGTCGCGTCGTGCATGGTGCAATATGGAAGACAATAATACGGACTAAGATATGCAAATACCGTCAACATCGGCTGTCGGTAATAATGTTGAAAATGTTGGAGAATTTAGTAAGAAGAGTGTGTGTGAATGTGTGGTGTGTCTTAATAATAAAGGGATTTTCAACATTAAACTTCGCTAATAAGCTTCAAATAGTTTCCAAACGAAGGGCAAAACCGCCTATGAAAAATTTAACCACAAAAATGAAAAACTGTATTAGTTCCAGCAGTTGTACGAGGCGGTTGTGTTTTCGCTCGTATATTGTTTTGCCGGTATTTGAACGTTTGTTTTGTTTTGGTTCAATTCAATTTGTTTTTGTGTGCTTTGACCCGATCATCAGTTCGTCGTTTGCTATAAACTAAACTTGACCTTGTTTACCCGGATCCGGTTATTAGTTATAAATATTGTTTGTGCGTGACATTTAAAGATTTTGATTTATCAACTGGAAATATTTATATAATATTTACATAAAATTTATCTACATCTTTTTTTAATTTTCACTTTTTTTTGTTCCTTTGAAAATTTTAATTTTTTATTTATTTATAAAATGGCTGAATTTAAGTGCGATTCTTGCCAAAAAATCGTTTCGGAAAAAGACTGTTACAGAATTCGCTGTAGTGGGGAGTGCCGAAGAGATTTTTGTATGGTCTGTACAGGACTGGATAAATCCACGACAAAAGTGCTCTACAAACAAAAATTCAACAACATAAGATTTTTTTGCACTGTTTGCGACTCTCCAACTCTGAAATATTTGCATGATAAAATATCAGACCTCCAAAAGACTCAAATCTCTTCAGAATATCTCGAAGCCCTGGGTTCCTGCTTAAAGAAAAACAACGACATCATTCCGATCATTGGCGAAATTTACGACATCTTACTCAATCATGACTCCAAATGGAAGATACTGCTAGAAAAAATTGAGGATATTCACAGCCTCCATTCTGGAATATCTGACAGTATACAAGAATCCTTATTTAAATCCATTAAAGAAATTAGGCAGGATACTTTCAATCTATCATCTGTTTTAATGGAATCTCAAAATGAATCTGTCAAAGTCCAGGTGCATGATTCATCGAAGGAGCAGTTGACTAAAGAGATGGCTGAGCTGAGGCATAGTGTAAAACAAATGGCACTTACCCTGGAGAAGCTTGCTGATAAGCCTAAACAACAATCAATAAAGAAGATATACACCACCGCAATATCAACCCAAACCGATACAACAGATGTCCAAATGCCTGTCAATAAGTCTCCAAAAAAAGCTGTTTCCTTCCAGCCCAACAAAACACCCATTATAGAGAAATGGCATTATGTAGTGGTATCCATAATTCCGTCCACGTATAAATCAAATCAGCTTGTACACTACATCAAAGAAAAATTAGGAACCACGAATTTTGTGCGTTGTTTTCCTATGCTTAAGAATGCAGACACTTTGCGCTCCGATTTTAAAATTGGGGTGCAAAATAAAGATCACTTAATTCAGCTTAAGAACGCTAGTCTGTAGCCACCTGGTACCATAATTGATCCTACCAATGATTCAGTTTCACCAACCCTTATCCAAACGCCGCCCACTTCCATAGCCCATAATGTCTCATCTTCTAGTCATCAAGATGTCAATATAGATATCCCAAAGAGCCGGGGGCTGTCTCCACCAAAGCCTCAATTATTGGAATCACCAGTGACATTTGTGCCTGAAGAGGATAAGTCAGTCATAATTGGCTCTGACAGGGAGGCCATAGCAGCTTGTAGGTCATTGGCACTGGAGGGCTCTAAATTAAGCATTGAGAAAACTGCAAGGAAAGATGATTTTTTGCAGTTTGATCCAATGACTCCACCAAGAGTGCGGCTGTCCCAAGATTCGAATAAAGCAAATGGTCGCTATTGTTTGTTTGTTTGTTTGTTTGTTATTAACCAGATTAAGGGATCCTTCCTTACTAAAGACCTTAAGGCTATTTCTTGCTTATCTACACGACCAGCCATCTAGTGTGTGTTTGGAGGGGCATAGCATTAAATTATTGCTAGCTTCAGAAGGCCTTCCCAGTGACAAGGACTCCCTGCGCAAGTTGTATTATCGCTTCCACGATGCCTATGGGATTGGTTCATCTGAAGTGGACTCAGACCTTGCAGCGTATAGATCTTTCTACTCCTCGGAAAAAATTTTACGGCTCCAAAAAATTCGTGAAAGTACTGGTAAATATTATTCTAGTGGTTCACCATCAAAAAGTAAAAATTTTTAGTCAATATGACGCGAAAAGAGGATCTATCACCCTCTAGAAAATTGACCAATAGTAATTTTAATCTTTTTTTTCTTAATATTCAGTCCTTAAGACATAAAACAGACGAATTATATCTTTTGTTAGAAGAGCTAAATTTTCCAGAAGTCATTGCCATCACTGAGCACTGGCTAAATATCAATCAACCTGTTTTTATTAAAAACTATACCACAATTGCCAGATTTAATAGAACTAATTTAACTCATGGAGCCACCATGATAATGTCTTTAAACAACGATTTTTCCGAAATATCAAAGTATAATCATTTATTATCTGAAAAAGTATTTGAATTTTCTATCGTTTATCACAATACTTATGACCTTTATATTATTTGTATTTATAGAACACCTGATGCTGATGTGCAATTATTCTGCCATAACCTTCTAAGTTTGCTCGAGTCCCTTCCTGTAAAAAGCAAATTAATCTTATGTGGCGATTTCAATATTGACTTTTCCAGTGTGTGTGCTGCTCAGAAATGTCTTCAGTCCATCTTTGAGTCATTACAAATTGCCATGCACGTCAACTCACCAACCAGAATTACTAAGACAAGTGCCAGTACTATAGATTACGTTGTGTCTTCTTTCGATCCTAGCTCCGTCGAATGTAATGTCTTAAGTCCAGGTTTCTCCGATCATGAAGCAATTTTCACAAAATTTTCAATTACATCCAAAGCCAAAAATTCCTCTAGACAAGTAGGCCGTATTTTTTCGGTTAGAAATTTCATTAATTTCAAACGCCTATGTCAAATAACTCACTGGGACTCTCACACTTATGATGTCGACACTGAATTTTCTCGTTTTATAAAAACTCTAACTAATATAGCTTCTGAATCTTTTCCTCTTAGGCCTATCAAAAATAAAAGAAGTAAACCCTGGTCCACTAAAGGTTTACCTATATCTTCTAAGAACATGCGGTCACTATCTCATTTAAAGAAATTTTCGGACAGTGTCTTTTTTCATAATTATGTAAAATCATACAGAAAAATTTATCATAAGACTATTAAAGCCGCCAAAGATATTTATTACAATAATAGACTTTCTAACGCCAAAAATGTAGCTAAAGAAACCTGGTCTATCGTAAATGATTTAAGAAACAAAACTCCTTTATCCAACACTATCCTTACCTCTCCTGAGGACCTAAACAATTATTTTGTAAATGTAGCCAAAGATTTGACTAAATCCGTATCTCAATCTAATGACCCAATTTCATATCTCTCTAATCATAGGGTAAACCTGCACAGTTTCTTCTTTTCACCAGTAGTTTTATCAGAACTTCGTAGTACAATTAATGATATCAAAAATAAATCTTCCTCGGGAACTGATGGGCTTACTTTAAAAATGTATGCAAGTCTGCCGGAGTGCACACTAGAGCATCTGACTGCTTTGATAAATATGTCTTTCCAAAATGGTACTTGTCCAAGCTGCCTTAAAACTGCAATAATCATACCTCTTCACAAAGGAGGTGTTTCTGAAGAAGCTTCGAACTATCGCCTAATTGCACTTCTCCCTACGCTATCTAAGATCATCGAAAGACTGGTTAAAAAAAGGCTTTTATCATTTCTGTCTAGATATGAAATACTTACAAAACATCAATTTGGATTTTTAAGTAACAAATGCACAAGCCATGCCATATTTTCCCTTCTTAATAGAGTTTACTCCAGCCTAAACAACCATCACGCTACGGCAACAATTTTCTGTGATTTTTCCAAAGCTTTCGATTGTGTGAGTCATAATATATTAACTAACAAGCTGCAGTACTATGGATTTAGAGGGGCTCCTCTCGATTGGTTTAAGTCATATCTTAGCAACAGAAGTCAAGTTGTGAAAGTTGACAACGACGATAAACGACATGGCTAATTTAAACATTAGTGGAAAAATATGTCTCTTTGCGGACGATACCAGCTTTACGTGGAGCCACCCAGATGTCACGGACCTACATAGGATTGTATCTAATGACCTAATCACCATTAAATCCTGGTGCGATTCTAATCTCCTATGTTTGAACATCTCTAAAACGAAAGTCTTGTCTTATAAAAACACGCTGCAAACTTTTGACCTTAACGGCACCACTATTGATGTCGTAAACTCTGTAACATTTCTAGGGCTTCTTGTAGATTTTTATTTAAAATGGGATCCACATATCGACGCTTTATCAAGGAAGTTGGGTTCTGCTTGCTTTGCGTTAAGATCTGTTTCCGAGGAGCTTAGCTTTTCTACCTCTAGAACTGTTTATTTTGCTCTTGTTGAGTCGCACCTCAGATATACTATTCCATTCTGGGGTACATCGCTCCGTTAGAAGAAAAGTGACATAATTCAAAATTAGTAAATTTTCAGTAGGAGAGTTTAAAAATTCAACAATATCAATTGCATTAATTTGGGTATGAAAAATACTTTATTTAAACTTTTTATTATGTTATAATTTAAAGTTATAATGTATTATTTAAAATCGTATAACATTTAGTTAAAATATTTGAAACTACAACATAAATATTAGGGATATTCTAACCTTTATTCGAGTTGTGACATATTTCATAAAAACTAAGCATTACTTTGTTTTTTATGTCGGTTTCAGAGTTTCAAATTATAAATCAATGAACAATAACTGTATAATTTACAAACATCTTCGCTCTAACATAAAAACAACAACAAAAAATAAATTAACAAATCAACACTTTGTATGCTTATAAATTGTTATAAAAATCAGCGTGGCACATAGGAATGTGTTTTTTGGCCAGAAGTTCCAATAAACCCTTTTTCTTTTTATCACCAATTTTTATTTTATTTTTGTACAATTTTTCCAAACCAAAGTTGCCATAATTCATAGATAGTCTGGGTCTTTTTATTGGAAGCTCATTAAAGCTATCTTCTGTATAGGAAGTCTTATAATAAATTGTATATGGATCATTTTTCATAATTTTGACTACCTTCATACAACCTAACCTATCATTGCTTTTTCTTGAACTTTCCATATTTCCTACTTTTTCATTTAGTCGTTTCAAGTCAAAAAAATCTGGATAGGACATTTCCCTTACCAAAAAAGGATTTCCATTTTTTTTTTGCACTTTTGATGACACCGACATATTCAGCTGGCAGTAAAATGGGACCTGATTTTAAAGATCGTTTAATTTGGCGTTCAATTAGGGAATGTGCATTATCGCCCTCGTTTTGTGTATGTCCTACAATCAGAAACTTATGAGTTATAGACTTCACATTTGGGTATTTTATTAAAGCATAAATGTGTAAATGTGTTGCCCCACGCAGTTGTCAGAATACAACACGAAATCAATGTTTTCTTCAGGATTTAATTTTGCCCTTTCTTCAATGTAACTCAGAAGGCAAGAACCAATTTCATTGGCTCCTCTTTGTCCCTGGGTTTCATCCCATACATAACAGTAGCACTGATCGCCTTGTTGATTTTGATTTATTTCGTAGACCGTAAAATTAAAAACGTTAAGTTTTGATAGATAATAAAAAGAAGACGTATCTCGCTTGGGGCAAGGCATCACTGCCTGTAAGTCAAAACACGCTACCACATGAGTTTTACTTATTTTTTGTTTATCAGTATGTTTCTCCAAACGAGAAAGCTCCTTTTCAGAAACATGCATTTCATACTCATCTTTAAGATTTACTTTTTCTTCTTCTCCTGAATTGTTGTAGGTCGCGCAAACACTACACTGATCTTTCTTAGGTGTGAAGAAAGAGATATTGAATTCACGGGTAAACACTTGGTGGTATATTGAATACTTTGCATGGGGTATCTTTTTTTCTATGCATTCTTTAACATAGTCCCTATGCAGATCACGTAAAGACTTTCCACCTTCAATATATTCACGGGAAGAACGTGCCCTTGTATAATGGCTTTCGATCCTTGGAACGGAGTTTATATGCCTTCGAACTCCTTCTTTGATACTTGCATCTAGTTGTTGATGTTTACCGTGTTTTCCCCGAAGATCAGCCGAAATCATTCCGCCATCTTGATCTCGCTTACCAATCACTGTTCTTATGGGTCTGTCAGTTATATCCAATGTAGATCTAAAAAAGGTTTTGCACACGCGGATATGATTCCCACCAATATTAAAATGAAAAGCAGTATTATCGCGACGTTTAGATTCATGCTTGTGGTATTGATATTTAGGTTTAATTGGGGTCATACATGATGATAAATAATCTCGTTGTCTTTGTGAATTGCCGAGCGCCCAATAATTTTTAAAAATTTCTTTTCGAACTTCAATGGCGATGTTTGTATTGCATTTAAGTTTGCAGGTATTTTTACAGGGAGGTTTCATTTCTCGAGCAGCTATAATTATTTTAGACCTTGAAGATGAAACATATTGATTCCCAGAATTTCTAGCTATTTTGGCAGCATTTTTCCTCCACGTCGACTTATCGCGCTTACGCTTCTTGGTTCTGGTTGCGGTTCCACCGTCCGCGTCCCGTGCTTCCTCTTGATTTTCTGATTCTATTTTACCTACTTCAGTTTCAGACTGTTTAGAACTTTCACTACCAGAATCTAAATAATCGGGATCTTTATCGCTATCATCGGAATCGTGAAATGGATCATCCTCAGGATCATCATACTTTCCATTATCAAAATTTTGTAAAATAGTATTAGGATCGTTATTTATATCCATAATATTATTATTGTTCCTGGGAAAAGAACTTAGTTCGGTATTACTTGGCCCTAAAAAATTTAAAAAAATTGGGAGCACTATTTAAAAAACAAATAATAATATACTAAAATTTTTTGATGATTGCGTACGTCTGGTATTGAAATGGCATTTTGTTTCAAAATTCTACCAAATAGAAGGTGTTTTAATAACGACACCGTTGCGTCGCGTCGTGACTTAAAAGAAAATATTGGGATATCGGTCTCTCTTTTTTACTTTCGAGTCGAGATCGGCAAAGTGCAACTTTCAAGTCAAAAAACTGACTGAAAAATGACATTTTCTGGTCGGTTTCCAGAAAAAATATATTACGTCAAGCACTAATCAAAAAATCAAGTGTAAATTATTTTTTTACTATTAAATAAATTAATTTACTTACTTGTTTTAATAAGATCAGCATAACAGTATTGTGTGCTACTGCTTGTTCCATTGATTGTGTTTTCGGTTTGAAGTACAGGTAAGCAATAATTAATACTATTTTGTATAGTTAAGTTAATGTAAAAAACTGTTATGAAAGAAATCTTACTAATAATGAATTTAGTTACCTGTTTCAACAGAAACATCTAAACAGGAGCTATCTAAAGGCTTAGCATTATCATTAGTCTTTGTATCAGCATCAGGTACAAGTTTACAAGTATTATTTGTGAGTTCAGGTTGTATATTAATTTCACAGCATTGTGTGGTACTGCTTATTGTTTCATTAGGTTTGTTTTCCACCACTTTCCAACATAACGGGGAATTAATATTAGGCCCATTTTGTTTTTGGGCTAATTTTAATAACAGTCTTGCTCTCTGAGACATTACTAATAATATTATTTTTAAATAATATAACCTACAAAATGTCAGTATCTAGGTATCTTTACAATAATAATTTATGGAAAAGTGTCACATTTCCAAATTTGAGGTTAGGCCGTCGACATAAAACGACACTTCTATTCTCAAAATTCAAAGAAAAATGACACATTATAAATTATGACCTTTTTCCAGATTGCAGTAACTTATAAAAACGTTTAGTTTTTGTAGAAAGATGAGACATTAGTAATTATGACTATCTGTCAGATCATATTTTTACATAAATGCAATCAATTTATATAGAAAAATGGCACAATGCTAAAAGTGACGCTTTAAAACAAACATAATATTTACTTACCTATATTTAAACCGACACAAAACCAAATCGAACGTTTTTCTATAAAATTTTCACAAACACAACCTTCTCTTACGAAATCTAAATCACATCTGTCACTTTTCTATAAAATGCAAAGGGTTAACTACAAAAATAAAAAAACGACACTAGTTCCATCTAACGGCAACCGGAGAAGTTTAGAGTAATGTCGCTTTTCCACAAAAATCTGTTACGGTTTTAGGTTGGTTTTAAGTTATAATACGGATTTTGATAAATTTTGACTTGTGTCACTTTTCTATTAACGGAGCGACATGTTGTGCGACTCAATTTGATCGAATTTTTATACTACAAAAAAGAGCTGTTCGTTACCTACTGAGACTTAACAGTAGAACTCACTGCCGAGATTTCTTTAAAAGATATAAAATACTAACCCTTCCTTGCTTATTCATTTTGGAATCGGTTTGCTTGATTCGTAAGCATGCACCTGCTCTATTAGAGAGACCTTCTCACAACTACCCTCTCAGAAATGCTGAGCACGATCTCTATCTTCCAACCCCACACTCAGAGTTAATTAAAAGATCAGTAATCTACAATGCAAAAAAAATGCATAATCACCTGCCATTTAACATCAAATCCATAATATCTCTGACTTCATTTCGCAAGACTTTGAAATCATTCTTACTGGAAAGTGCCTTCTACACCGTGAACGAGTTTTACAACACATAATTTTATCCTTATGAACCCCTAGTGTGATAGTTGCCATTACCAACCATTTTTACCGAATTTTGTATATGTATTTTTTTTTAATTGTTTCGTACTTTTTTATTTTTTACTTTGCTTTTTTATTTTTTTTACATTATATTTATGAAAATGTTTATAACATAGTACGACTACCTAAAAGAAGTACATTTCTAATGTACTTCTTTTAGGATTCTATAATATTAATATTCTAAATTCTTGATTTAAATATTATTTTTGTATAAGATTTATGATGTGTTTTTGTTTTGTTTTGTTTGCTATTTTGATGTTTGTAAACTATTTTTTTTACAACAGCTTTGTCCACAAAATTGTAAAATTTTTTTTGACAATAAAGCATTTATTTATTTATTTATTTATTTATTTTATTAGACATTTTTATCCGAAAAATCAATACGAACAATTTAAATGACTAACAAGGTGTGAAAATATAAGTAAATTATTTTGTTGGCCATGTTTACTTTTTGAAAATCAAAAACTGGATTTTCCGATTTAAACAATTTCTATAAAACTGTAAAAAGACACATTATGTCCAAAGCGCATTTGGAGGCCGTCGAAAAAGAAAAATTGTTCGGCAAAACCAGAATTGAACACGCCCTTAATAAACAGTTGAAAATCAGTCACCGCCAACACAATGAACTAGTCGATAAAAATAGGCAAATATTAAGAAGACTTATCGATGTTGTTTGTTTTCTCGGACAGCACGAATTGGGATTTAGAGGTGACGAAACAAGGGTTTCTTCAAATAGAGGATTTTTAATGGCTAAATATGATGATTGCTTAAAAAATCATTTAGAGCAGTCTAGCGTTTTTCGCGGAACGTCGAATCGAATCCAGAGTGATTTAATTTCCTCTGTTGCAACCATTATTCTAAAAAGAATTAAGCAGGAGATTGGCGAGGCGCGGTTCATTGTTATTGTTCTGGACGAAATAACTGATATCACTAATTTTAGCCAATTATCTATAGTAATACGCTACGTTAAAACAGACGGAAGTATTCAAGAGCGTGTAAAGTATTTTTCATTACTTTAAGTGGCATGGCTGCTTTTTTTTCCAAGTCAACAAAACATACACAAGCTTTGGACTCTATTGTTCACAAACGATTGCCCAAAGTAGCTCCTACTAGGTGGAACTATAATGGAAAACTTGTGTTAACAGTATCTGAAAATCATGAATCACTAATTGAACTACTTGAGAATATAATAGAAAATAATGAAAAGTGGAATTCAGAAGCAATAAATTGTTCGAGGGGGTTTTTGAACTGTTTGAAATGAGATTTTAATTTTAATTATTTGTTATATTTTCAGAAATGTTTCTATTCTCGGACAATGTTTTTAATATATTATAAACTAAAACAAATGATATTGCTTTTTGCCAAAAAAAAAAGTGGATGATGATTTTAAGTCCATGTTAAGCCAAAAAAGAGATGAGTTTGACCTATTTTGGCAGAAAACGATGACGTTAAATGTAGAGCCACAAGCCAAGCGTCTTCGAACAGACAAGGTTGGAGATGTTCAAACATCACACAGACGCCTCTTTTATGAAATAATCGATCAAATTCAGCAATAAACAAATTATAGATTTAACGGTTTAAATGATTTTAAATTCCTCGAGCTCTGCAATTTTGATGCATTTAAAGTAAAAACTTTTCCAGAAGATGCGTTTAATTCTCTTCTTCTTCATTATGGCCAGTTCTTCGACCGTGTGTTACTGCGATCTGAACTAAAAGTGATTTACGAAACAGATGACATTAGCGCAAAAAATAACGCTAAGCAACTAATGCAATGTTTAAAAGACAAGGATGCCTACACCGAAGTGTCGAAATTGTGTGAATTAGTATTGACAATACCTGCCACAAGTTCATCAGTAGAACGCAATTTTTCAACACTTAAACGTATAAAAAATTTCGTAAGAAATTCAACAGGGCAGGAGAGACTTTCGCATACATCGCTGTTGTCCATTGAAAATAAACTTCTCCGAAATATGTCGGAGCATCGGCCTTTTTATGATGATGTCATTGACGAATTTGCAAAAAATGATCGAAGAATCGAATTACATTACAAATAGGTAAGTTTCTAAAAATTGCTTCCCTTTCTTAACATTTCACCGCACTCCCCTTTTTATAACTATATGTGTGTGTATGTATATAAGTTTATAGCTCTTGTTGAAACCTAATGGCCAGAATGCTTGTAACTATAACATGAATTATTACCTACATAGAAAGGGCACACAGTCTTCTCAAAAGGAATTGAGAGTCGTTAACTAACATTAATTAAATGAGGCATCCCTAATAAGCAAACGTTTAAGCGTTAACACCATACACAAACAGCTTAGACATTTACTAATATCAGTTCCCGTTAAATATACCGTGCACAGTTGCATAGAAAATCTAACCATACGCTTCTCTGACAGTTCTCTAGATTGAATGGGTTATATGGAGCAGCTAGTCTGCGACAATAACAATCGTTGTAGAATTAAATTTGTACAATGCGCTTTCGAGATATTTATTGCTAGAATACTCTGGTATAATTTTTTTTAACCCTGGAATGGCACACTTATTTTTTTTACATATACTGCATCCTGGGGACTGTTAAATCCCTAGGTGTTTTTTGTTTTAAAATAATAATCCAAGCACCGAATTAATATTTTTTTATTTATTATTATATGCAAAACTATATCATTTATTTATAAACTCATGTTTATTTACATACAAAATTTTTAAATACGAATGAAACATATTCAAATATACGATTTTTCTTATTCACTATACAAAAAACAAAAAATATTTTTAAAAATTCTTAAAATCTAAAACAACTAACTAGAAAAACCTTTAACCTGAAATAATAAATGAAAACATTTACAAAATAGTGTTTTTTTATTCTTAGCCAGGTACTTCATTTTTGGGTTTCGCAGTTGTAACAAAGTGGCGCTCTATGTTCAAAACAGTAAGGTTTGCGGCACACTGAACACGCGAAACTGGTTTTGCGATCTTTCCCACGTGGACAAAAGTTACATCTAACTTTTTTGGGCAAATTAACATCAGCGAGATTACCTGGAGGTATTTCTGTTCCTAATATTTCACTGATTTTTAGGCGCAGTGATGTCTGCAAAGTGGCAATTTGTAACCGTTCCTTTAGATGCGGTTCAATCAGTTGCATGGAAAGTTCTTTTAGAAATGTTTTTCGGTTATTTTTTGGTCCTTCTCTCCATTGAGGATTCGCAAGCGAAAACAAAACCATAGCATTTATTCCTCCGGCGTCCAACATATTGAAAAACATTCTAAGGGGCCACCGTCTAGTTTTGCGGGAAGTTGTGTATGAGTGGCACAACTGATCAAATGTGTCTAGCCCTCCTTTTGTCTCATTGTAAGAGTGTATAAGATTTGGTTTTCCACTTGTTAAATTTATTGATGAATCAGGATGCAAAGTGGACAGAAGCATCACTACCTTATTTTGCTTTGGGGTATATGAAACCAGCGTCTTGTTCCTGTCATAAGCAAACAATGATGTTCCTACGTGCTTCTTCTGCAAAAAATTCGGTGGAATCTTCCTTTTATTTTTTCTTAAAGTCCCGATTGTTAACTGATACTGCTCCAGCATTTGTTTAAACTTAAAGGCACTGAAGTAACCCAGTTGTCCATTGTGAGATTGCGGTATGTTCCATGGATGGGCTCTGAAAGTTTTCTGACGTAATATACCGGGTGTCAACGATATCGTTTTACACGATGCCATTCAATTGCTTTTTAGGTTAGGATTTTTTTATTTGGGTTAACGAAATATGGTATTAAGACACATATTTTTCATGAAAAAAAAATTGAATATTACTGCCAGTTTTTCCGATATCAGAACCAAGTTAAGAATTTCAAATGGAACCCTGTATATTATTTTACATAGTTTGATAGAGCTTAGAATTACCTTTTCAATGACATATCACACGTTATATTTTTTTTTCAAAATGGCGGACCAGCAAGCGCTTTTTCAAAATTCAATAAGGCGGTCGTTTCCCGATACCGATGAAATTTTGTTTAACAAATTATTAAAATATTAAACAAAATGGGGTTTTCAATGGATTTTAATCAAATTTAAAATCAAATTTTTAATTTATCACAAAATGGGATAAGTTTAATTTTTTATTTAAAATGTGAACTTTTTCTTAAATTTTCTCAAAGATTTTAAATAGAAAGTTGTATTTATTAAATATTAGTATTAAAGTATATCTTATTAGCTACACGAAACCGCATAACAAGCCGTATTTTTGCTTTTTGTTTGAGAAAAAATTGACGAAACTCTGCCGATATACATTTTTCGTAATACATAACACGAAACACACACACCCACACACACATATTATTAATCAGTAAATTTCGGAATATTTTTTATTGATAAGCAATTTTGTATTGTTTTGACATTTTATGATTTTTTCTGTCTTATTTTAGGAAATCGAGAAAAATTCACAAGTAGTATTAATTTTATTTTACCGGTAGGCTTTCGGTTTTTCCGGAAATACCTAGACCTAAGTCAAGAAGTTTAAAAAGAACCCTGTATATTTTTTCACACACTTTGATAGAACTTAGAATTCCCTTTACATTGACATTTCACAAGTTGATTTTTTTTCGAAATGGAGGACCAGGAAGCTTTTGTTCAAAATTCAATATAGCGGCCATTTTCTAACACCGAAGATATTTTTGAATTATAGGTAGAAATAATAAACAAATATGGGGGTTTTTATTGGGTTTAATGCTAATTTAAAATCAAACTTTCACAATTAATACAAAAGTCACTCAATTAAATGTTCTATGCGCTGTCCGCCTTGTTCTTGGCATACTGTAACTCTCTCAACATTTTCCGCGAGCAGGTTTCGTAAATGCTGTTCTGAGATACTCTCAACGGCTCGTCTTATTCTATTTTCTAACATTTCCAACGATATTACAGGAGTTGCATACACTTTTTCTTTCAGATGACCCCATATAGAAAAATCAAGCGGGGTTAGGTCAGGCGACCTCGCTGGCCATCGAATTGGTCCATTGATTCCCAACCAGTTCTCACCAAATCGTTCATTCAATTAATTTGCAACAATTCTTGAATTATGAGCAGGGGCGCCATCTTGTTGGTAAACTAAATCATCATTTTGCTGCAAATTATTTATAAAATGTTCAATTTCATTTTCGAGAAAGTCCAAATACATCTCGCCAGTTAAAGGCTGATGGAATAATATTGGACCAATAACGCTTAGTCCTACAACGCCTAACCAAACATTAACTCCAAAACGTTCCTGGAAGGCACCCTCTCTTACTAATCTTTGATTTTCCTTTGCCCAATAACGAAAATTATTTCTATTAAACATCCCTAGATTAGTAAACCTTGATTCGTCCGAAAAAATAATCTTATGATGAAACACAGGACTTATTCTATAATTATCTAAAAACCAATTGCAATAAATAAGTCGTCTTTGGAAGTCTTATTCAAATAGGTGGTGGTGAATTTGATACTTAAACGATTTAAACCCGTGTTTCTTTAAAATTTTTCTGGCGCTTTCATGGGACGTATTGCACTGTTTGCCTAATTCACGAAGGGAAGTTGTACGGTCATACTCGATGTACGCTAAAACGTTTGTTTCCACTTCTTCGCTTACTACGAAACCATCATTGCCATTAGCATGGACACCACCATTATTTTCATTTTTTAAATGTTGTACTAGCCAAGGATAATATGCATGTGAAGGAGCTTCACGATTCGGAAAGCGTTCCTGGTATAATCTCTCTGTGTCCCTTGAATTTTTGCGACATTCCCCATAAATAAGGAGCATGTCAATTTTATGTTCTCTTGAATAAACCATAATATTTATTTTTAAAACTAACTAGAACCACTTCTCAGTGTAAAAATGTAACGAAAGTTATCAGAAATGTCGATACAAAACAGTACTTTTGACGTTTCTGGTTAAATCTAATGAAAATTATAATGGCATCTCTATGCAATTGTTTCCAAGGCCTACTTATCTTAGTTAAATCATCTTTCATGTTACTGCACCGTATCTACCGGTAAAATAAAATTAATACTACTTGTGATTTTTTCTCGCTTTCCTAAAATAAGACAACATTCATAAAATGTCAAAATAATACAAAATTACCTATCAATAAACAATAAAAAATATTCCAGGATTTTCTGATTAATAATATGTATGTGTTTGTTTCATGTTATGTATTAGGAAAAATGTATATCGGCAAGGTTTTGTCAATTTTTTCTGAAACAAAAAGCAAAAATACGGCTTGTTATGCGGTTTCGTGTAGCTAATAAGATATACTTTAATACTAATATTTAATAAATACAACTTTCTATTTAAAATCTTTGAGAAAATTTAAGAAAAAGTTCACATTTTAGAGAAAAAATTAAACTTATCCCATTTTGTGATAAATTAAAAATTTGATTTTAAATTTGATTAAAATCCATTGAAAACCCGATTTTGTTTTATATTTTAATAATTTGTTAAACAAAAATTTCATCGGTATCGGGAAACGACCGCCATATTGAATTTTGAAAAAGCGCTTCCTGGTCCGCCATTTTGAAAAAAAATATAACGTGTGATATGTCATTGAAAAGGTAATTCTAAGCTCTATCAAACTATGTAAAATAATATACAGGGTTCCATTTGAAATTCTTAACTTGGTTCTGATATCGGAAAAACTGGCAGTAATATTCAATTGTTTTTTCATGAAAAATATGTGTCTTAATACCATATTTCGTTAACCCAAATAAAAAAATTCTTACCTAAAAAGCAATTGAATGGCATCGTGTAAAACGATATCGTTGACACCCGGTATAGGTACTGGCTCGTTATTTTCCATATCAACTTTTCCAACATATGGAATAGCATTTAACATGTAAAATGTCTTTGAGTCATTTATCATCATTATTGTAATACCATATTTATCGGGTTTGCTAGCCATGTATATGGGAAATGGACAATGTCCACGAAAACAACCACGTTGCTCATCAATAGTGCAGTTTTCGTACGGCGTATAGTATAACTTACAATTGTTTATATATAAATCCCATATTTCGCGAATATGCGTAAACTTGTGCACTAATATTCTGGTATTTCGGTCTACTTTATTATCAAACCTTAAGCAAATAGCAATGAACTGAAATCGTTGCTGAGACATGGTTGCACGAAATAGTCCGTTGCCGTATTTTGTTGACCAAAGCTCATCTAAGTCAGAATTTGAGACTCGTAATGCACCAGCCAGATAAAGGAGACCAATAAAAGCTTTGATTTCTATTCTATTGGTTTGCCTTTTGTAACTTTGAGGCAAGCCCCTTTCACACTTCTTGATAATTTCTTGATTTGTGTACAATACTATAATGTCTAAAATCTCTTTTGTAAATAGTAAATTCCATGATTCAACTGGGCTGCTAACGTTTCTGGCTTCTCGTTTTGGGCCGGGCAAATGTAAAACAATATTTTCTTTTCTTGGACGTCCTTGGCGTACAGGTGGTTGTAAAGTCCAACGATGGCCATTTTGCCCTGATATACTTATGATATTTCTTTGAGAAGAACTGGATTCTCCTTCTTTCACTTCTTCATTTTCACTTTGTTCATCATCACTATCCGACTGATCGAGCACAAAATCCTCATCTTCATCTGATGAGCCTCCAAAAATATCTTCGTCTGTGTCAGGCTCATTTTCATTCGCCCACAGGTTTTCAGCTTCAAATAGCAACTCCTGTTCGGTCAATGGACGACGATTTTCTTTGTTGGAACTCGCCATTCTAGCAAACACCAAAAAATCAACAAGAAATTTTATTATTCGTTAACTGCGCAGTGGGGTCTGAAATTCCCAAATCACAAAATAAGTCGTAACTATAAAACACCGAAGCAACCAATATGACGTAGCGAGTGTCTTCGAGCACGGTCGACTATAGAGTAAATTTACATGCGGCGGCGAGCCAAAATATCAACGCGTGCGCGTTTTACATTAACTGAAATGTGCGCCGGGGTATTTTAGACCCCACTATGCAGTTCCAGGGTTAAATGAACAAAAAAGCTTTAAATAAAAAAGCATAATTTTATTGAGTTATTTATTTAAGTATTACAAGAAACTGGCGACAAACGGTTTCTGGAAAAATCGATTTAGAAAACTTTTGTGATTTTGCGTGGAATACCAGAGAGTTACGACTTTAATTTTTAGAAAACTCAATGACACCCAAACATTTTTTGACGAACCAAACAGATCAAAGTCCAATTTTCAAGATGGAATTTTTAAAATAATTTTTTGGATTTTTCTCCACAGTTACAGTAAATTAGGTTCTGGGTCCAATATGAAGGTACCCGAAGAACGACACTGAAAAATATCTGGTTTCTGGACGTTTTGGGGAAAAGTCTATCCCCGTCATCGGCAATTCTAAAAATAAAGAACTAAAAGCAGAATATTTCCTATGTTTAGTATCAGAAATATAACCATGGCTAATCTCTGACAGAATGTCAATGAATGTCAATTTAGAGATGTTATGTCCTTTTTTTACTTCAGTATTTAGCAAATTTGACCATGTTAAATTTAATGGAACAAGATGCTACACAATTATCTTTATTTAACGATATTAAAGCACTTTCTTTTATTTTACTTTTTTTTAAACATGGTTCTTTTGCTGAAATACTAGAAGAATTCCAATTAATTTTTGCGATTGTTATTTATTGCATGTTGGCAACGGTTTGATTTTGGAAACTCCCAATTTTTTATGTATGTTTGGTGTTCTTTAATTCTTTTGGCTAATAGCCTAGAGGTTTCGCCTATATCAAATTTATTGCATTTACAAGGAATTTTATAAATAACATCTTTTGTATTTTGTTAGGTTTTGTTTTTGTAAGTTTGCTTCTAAGTGTATTTTGTGTCTTGAAGATCTTGCTAATGTTAAAACGTTTACCTATTCGTTTTATTTCATCTGATAAGTTAGGTATGTATAATAACTTGTTTGACCTTTGGATTTTAACATTCATTGATCTTTGCAAATTATTTTTGCTCTATCATTTAGACTTTTTACGACTCCCTTTTTAACCATGATTGAATGATTTGAGCAAAAATTTAAGTATCTATTTGTGTTAGTAGTTTTTCTGTATATTTTTGTATACAGTATGTCTAAAAATAGAAGTTATTGGTCTGTTTCGTTTTCAGTAGTAAATTTAATCGTCGGTTCTTTGGTGGGAATATGATTTAAATGTTGATCAGCATGTTCATAGATACAAAAAATGTCATCAATGTATCTCCACCAAACAAGTGGTTTTGGATCGTAATTTTGAACATAATTTAAAAAAAAAGTTTTCCATAAAAATATTACTTAGTAAAGGAGATAAAAGAGACCCCATAGCCATGGCAACATTTTGTTGGTAATATTCGTTTATATATTGAAAATAAGTTGCTTTTACACAAAAAGTTAATAATTCTAGAACATATGTTTAATGATGTACTTTCATAAACCACTTGTTTGGTGGAGATACATTGATAACATTGTTTGTATCTATAAACAGGACGATCAACATTTAAATGATTTTTTATATCATCTTAACACCAAAAAACCAACAATTAAATTTACTATTGAAGAAGAAACAGACCAACAACTTTTTAGACATACTTATTAAAAAAGACATACACAGTTTTAAAACAAAAGTATACAGAACACCTATGCACACAGATATTTATATTTTTCCTTAAATCATCCAATTATGGTTAAAAAGGGAGTTGTAAAGAGTCTACATGGAAAACTTAAAGGACTGTGTACACGCGCAAAAGTAATGAAACAAAAAGGTCTGTATATTGCGTACAATATCCAAACTCCAAAATCATAGCAGAGTGCTTTCGACTAACTAATCATGATCAATGCTACCTACAAATAAGTGCATCGAGTACAAACGATATACTTAGTCGTTAGTGCACAGGTAAAAAGATAGATGGTACCAAATCAACGTACTAAAAACTTATTACATGTAACAAGGTCAAAACAAAACACCAAATTACATACATATAGGCGTGATGAAATAGAGACAAAGTCTATATGATAGAGCAAAAATAATTTGCAGATCAAAATGTTGTTGAAGAAACAAATTTTATAAAAGATGTTTTAAACCAAAACAATTAGCCTAATAATTTCATTGGACATTTTTTTTATTAATTTGAGAATCCAAAGATCAAACAAATCCAAAATAGACCAATTACAAACCTCTCTATGGCATACATACCTAACTTATCAGATAAATTAAAACGAATAGGTAACCGTTTTAACATAAGAAAGATCTTTAAGACACAAAATAAGCTTAAATTTACAAAAACAAAACCTATCAATAAACAAGAAAATACAAAAAAATGTCATTTATAAAATTCCGTGTCAATGCACTAAATTTTACATAGGTGAAATCCCTAGGTCATAAGCCAAAAGAATTAAAGAACACCAAACATACATAAAAAATAGAGAATTTCAAAAATCAAACATTTGCCAACATGCACTAGATAACAATCATTAAATTAATTGGAATGATTCTAGTATTTTGACAAAAGAATCATGTTCCAAAAATCGTGAAATAAAAGAAAACGCCTTAATGTTATTAAATAAAGATAATTGTGTATCATATTGTTCCGTTAATTTTAATAATACATGGTTAAATTTGCTAAACACTAAAGTAAAAAAAGGACACATTTAAATTGACATTCTATCAGAGATTAACCATACTGATTATATTGTATAATAGAATTATACTGCTTTTAGTTTTTTATTTTCAGATTTGCTGAAGGAGGGGTAGACTTTCGTCCGAAACGTCCAGAAAACAGATATTTTTCAGTATCGGTCCTCGGATACTTTCATAGTGGACCCAGAACTTAAGACTGCCTATTAAACTTACCAGGTATTTATTTATCGTAATTGTGGCAAAAAACCCAAAAAATAGTTTTAAATTATGATCCCCCACTACAGTTTCTTAATTATGGCATTTTTTGCCTATTTTTCCCGCAATCCACATCAAAATATGTCCGACCCATTTTTTGTTTTTCGAAAATGAAAAGGAAACTATTACTAGTTGACCTGTTTTAATATGATTTTTATATTCTGATTTATTTTCATTAATAATTTACTTTGCTTAAAAGAAAGCTCTATTCGCCGAAGTGGAACTTTACATATTTTTTCAATAATTTATTTGGCTTCCATTAAATATATTGTTTTTACTTCCATCTTAAGAGGGAAGTATTTTGATCGTGAAAAAATCACTTTGTAATATTTTTGCAGATCTCTGCGTTTTCGGGTTCCTGGGCCCCGAAAAACAATTACGTGAGCCTGCTAGCGGAATAGCTCAAAAATTACTATCGATTGAGTTCTATTTAACTTAACTTTTAACAGAAAATCCACCTATATAAAGTTGATAAGTGTCCTCCGATATCGCAGACCATAAAAACGTGGTAAAAAAATTTTTCTCTGTTCGTTGTACGAACTTGTTTTTCCGATGAAGAGAATGACCAAATTTTTATCAGAGATGGTACAGAAAAATTCATTCTCAATATCGTAAAAAAGTAAACGTCTGAGGCATGGTGACTAATAAGGTAATATTGTCATTCTTTTTTGACGATTTATTGACAGGAGAAATGTATAAAATGTGTTTAAATAATTTATTTCGGATGTAGTTAGCACTCGATTACCTATTAACTCTCTAAAATCGAGTTACTGAAGGTTATATAGTACAAAAAATGTGGCAAGACAAAAATATAACCAGTGCCCACCAAGCTTTCATCCAAGGCCAGTCAACAGGTATTAAAGTGCCTTCGGGACAAGGGAAGAGACTAGTAATTCCACACAGCGGAAGCGAAGAGGGATTTTTAAAAGAGAGTTTGTATAATAGCAGAAATATATAATTTCTGCAGGTGCAAAAACGGCCTACAAGAATTGCTTTCGATTGTGTCACAGGGTAACCTCCTGCGATCATGATTTCTGGGCCTTTACCCTCATCAGGCAGGCTTGTACCCAGGGAGATCTGAAATAACAGATTGCTCGATATGACAAAATCGAAAACGAAACGTCTATCATGACATAATCGAAGGCAATTCTTCTTGTAGGCCGTTTTGCACCTGCAGAAATTATATATTTCTGCTATTATACATATATCTTTTCCGGCCAAGAACGTTTGATAAAGATGTGTGAAAGCGCATTTTTATCGATTTTTAGTAAAAGCAAGTTTGCTAACTTTTCAGTCGTACCGAACGGGAGATTACCATGAGGACATGAATTCGGATATTTTCGACTATCGACCTGATCGATTAGACAATCGACCTTTTAATTATAATGTCAAGAGGTGCATTGCTTTTCAAATTAAAACAATTTCAAGAGGTGTACAATAATATTTAAAAAACATTTGAATTTTGACAGTAAGTTACATAAAAAATTTGCAAAATCTAAATATACAAAGTGGGAGTTGCTATTAAAAATAGTAAATAAAATAATAAAATTGACATATGCTTTGGTTTTATGAAAAACCCTATACAGAGTTAAGAAATCATGGTTCTTGGAATAACACCATGTCAAATTGGAATTACTATCCAACGTTTCACCTTCGATTGCACGAGGCATCTTCATGGATCCTTAGTCTACGAGATCTGAACACTGAATGAGTTAGAAGAGATTCAAGCGGGCTTTTATACCCGACTTGTGCCGAACCGTGACACTGTGTTAAGATCGGTTTCCACGTGTGATGTAGACCGTAACCCGTATCTCTATTGAAATTTTTTGTATGTTTAGGTATTTCAATAGATTCCCTAATTTTTCGTTTATAAAAACCTGGAATCGATGCAAGAACCTTGGTTTCCTTTACATTTATGAAATGGCCAGTGTTATGCTGGTGTTCAGCTACAGCAGATTGAACAATTTGTTTATTTTTAATACATCGTTCATGTTCCTCAAGTCTAGTTGATATTGAGCGTCCTGTTTCTCCCACATACACTTCTCCACAGGAGCAAGGAATTTTATATACTCCTTCTGTTTGGAAAGGTACAAGATCTTTCGGGGATCGCAAGCATGGTCCAATCTTCTTATGTGTATTGAAAATTATACGTATGTTGGACCGCCGAAGTAATCTTCCTATTTTGTCTGTAGTGCCATGTATGTAGGGGAGAACAACACTACCTGATGGTGACTCTATCATTCTCCTTTGGCGGAGTTGGATTACTATATCTTTTAATTGAACGCGTAATATCTTCAGTGCAATAGCCATTCCCTCTGAGAGTTTCTGTCAGTTTCAATGTTTCCGATGTTAAAGAATCTTGATCAGAAATCGAAATAGCTCTGAATACTAGTGAGTTAATAACCGATTTCTTTTGTGCTATGTATATACACAGAATGTCCCAATGTACCATTTTCCTTCTTTTGAACACATACATCTAGAAAGGGAATCGTTCCATTAGATTCAATTTCCATCGTGGACTTGATATTATGATGTTGCTGATTAAGGCGGTCCAGAAATATGAGGAGATTATCCTGTCCATGAGGTCAAACAACAAAGGTATCATTTACATATCTGAACCAGTGCTTTGGTTTTAGTGAAGCGGAGGTCAGTGCAATATGCTCAAAGGCTTCCATAAAAATATTCGCTACTACAGGTGATAGAGAAGATCCCATAGCTGCCCCTGAAGTTTGTTCGTAAAAAGTTCCTTGAAAAATGAAATAAGTAGATGTAAGACAAGCTTCCACTAGGTCTATTAAGTTCTTATCAAGATTATTATTATCCAGTATGTCTGATATAATGGAAATTGAGTCGTTGACAGGAATATTTGTGTAAAGTGATTCTACATCGAAACTGACCAAAATATCTTCGGGATAATTAACACAGGGTCAAGGTTCGGCGAGCACAAGTCGGGTATAAAATCCCGCCTGAATCTCTTCGAGCTCATTCAGTGTTCAGATCTCGTGGAGTAAAGATCCCTGAAGATGCCTCGTGCAATTGAAGGCAAAACGTCGGATAGTAATTCCAATTTGACACGGTCTAATCCCAAGAACCCTATACAGAGTTTTTCAAAACAAATGCGAAGAACTTAAGGGAGTGATTCTTGAATTAATTCTAAGAAAAAAACTTCATATGAACATATGTCATAAACCTCATAACTTTTGAGTTACAGGGTGTTAAACTTTTCAGAAAAAAATCTTTTTTTATGATATTCTTCGTGAAATTTGGTACACATTTTCTACGCATCAAGCATATTTTTGAAGAAAAAAATGGTACTCCACTTACAGCGGCCCACTAGATCTTTTTTCTAAAAAATTTCCCCGTCACGACACGTAATGATTTACATCTTATTTTTTAATTTCAAACCTGTAAATTTTATGAAAGAAATACAAGAGTTAAAAAAGTTTTTAAATAAACCAAGCTATTTTCTTCCAAGTCGTTTGTTGTTTGCAAGTTTTTGTTTAAATTTAGTTAACAAGAATAATAGAGGTAGTCTATTTCAACCCTTTCCACTCATTTTAAAAAAGTGAAAAAATATGCAGATAGTGCATAGTAGTAATACTGCCATAAAATTTCGTTATTCTATCGCTTCTCATTTTTAAGATAAAAAATAAAATCATTGTTTTTCCGCCATGTTTGTACCGCAATAGGGTATCCAACAAAATATCCAAATGAAAAAATGTCAGTGGCGTACAATTTTTTTCTTCAAAAATATGCAATGCAAATCCCGTACGGACGCCACTGGTAAAAAAAATGTTGTACACCAGAAAATGTGTACCAAATTTCACAAAGATATCTAGAATGGTATCCTAAATATAATAAAAAAAAAGATTTTTTCCTGAAAAGTTTAACACTTTCTATCTCAAAAGTTATGAGGTTTAGGAAATATGTTCATATGAAGTTTTTTTTGTTAAAATGAACTCAAAAATCATCCCCAAGTTTTTCGCATTTGTTTTGAAACATATGTAGTATAATAGTAAATATTTTCAAAAATTAGAGAAAATAAAATAAAATCGAAGAGTTTATGCGTTTTTTCAACAAACCACTGATTTTCAATATATTGAATTTATTCTTTATTTTATCACAACCTTGTATATCATCCAAAGTCTATGTTATTGTCTAAAAAGCGGGTTGAATTCTCGGCAGGTTACTATACAGCTCTAGCGAATTTACTTTTCATGTCAGTTCTCTTTATTGCATTTTAAATTAACTGTTCGCTTACATAACGGAGAAGCTAAATTATGTGAGGAGTATGTATATGGCACTAAACTCCCCGCTGCTACCTCGTGCCAGTGTCGCATAAGAGCTGCCGTGTCTAAATGCTCAATAAGAGGATTATCTGGTAAATGTATGGGCGTCAAATATCATACCACTTACCGTTACAGCGTATTACAGGAATGGCCATAATTTTAACACAACCATCTTTAATCATAACATTTACCTAAGTTCATTATACAGTGCGAACATCTAACATGGAATATATTCTGTTTAATCCCCATTTTTATCCTCTGGTCCCCCCACTGGGCCCCATTAGCCTGTCTAAATATATTATACGGTCATACAAGCACAATATTTTTAACGAAATAAAATATTCAAACCACAACAACATAAAATATCTCTACTAGTAAGAATCCGAAATATGAGCTGTCTCTTACCTGATTAGAACAAAGAAAATATAAACAGTAATAGTCGCTGTAACAATCCCGGTCTCTAGTGCTTCATGTGAGCGAACTTTCTCTTGTTTAAGAATAATTAAATCATTTTTGAGAAATAGAATCGGAAATACAGACTATCAAACGTGGCTATTTTATCAATTGAGAAGTTATTAGTAGAAAACATAGATCTTCAAAGGGTAATGGATATAATTCATGTTTGTTTTTTATTAATTTTAATAATACTTCCACAACTGTAAGTTAAATAAAAGTGAAAAAACATATTTCTTCAGATGTATTTAAATAAGTTACTTTTGTATAAAATTTATTATTTAATTCAAAAACTTGAAATAAATGTAGAAAATTCATTTTAATTTTTTTATTGGCACATATTATTTGTTACAGGATCCATCATTAATGTAAAAAAATCTTTACTAAGAAAGTATGCTACTTTGACACACTAATGAGAGACCCTGTATACAGGCCCTTCTAGTACTATTTGTGCCCCCACCTGGCCCCCCAAAATGAATTTTCTGTCTACGTCCCTGTTTATAAACTGAATTTCGTTTATACAAAGTGGGCCAAAACATAGCTATCATGACCATCTTTTAATTTATTAATTTATTTATTTACATTAACTGTCTTGAAATCAATAATTTGAAGAGAGAAATTATTGATGAATATTTGCTTCTCACAAAATTATGTATGAATCAAAATTTTTTTCAGTTCAACAATAAATATTATAAACAAATTGATGGAACTGCGATGAGCAATTGCTTATCTCCGTTCCTTGCAAATTTGTTCATGGGTAGATTAGAAACACAATTCAAAAAAAACTCACGTATTCCTCAAGATACGTAGACAATATATTTGCTATTTTTGATACTAAAACAGAAAATTTGGACACTTTCTTAGAAACATTAAGCAATAAATACCCTTTAATTTTACGTACGAAAAGGAGAAAAATGGGCAATTACCTTTTCTCGACACGTTAGTTATTAGAAATAACGATAAATTAGAATTTGATATTTATAGGAAATTTACTAATATTGATAGGTATATAACATCCGACTTATTTCATTGCTGTCAACACAAAATGGCAGCATTTCATTTCTGAATTCACAGGTTAGTCAATTTTCCATTAAGTAAAGAACGTTTTAACAATGAAATGAATCGGATTAAAAATATAGCTAAAAGTAATGGATATAATAATAATTTTGTACATAAATTAGTAAATAGACATAAGCATAAGAAAATGTTAAAAGATGCCACTACTCTTCAAGCACCTGAGGCTCCCAATAAGTTCATAGTAATCCCATATAATCCCAGATATACGAGAGGTTTAGAAGCAGTATTTAAAAACGTAGGTTTTAGATTAGCCTACAAAACGGAGAACAGTTTGAGAAATCTCCTAAGAAACCCTAAAGACAAAGTCGACCTGAAGGAGAGGAGTGGCATCTATGAAATTAGCTGTAATGACTGCGATCTAAAATATGTTGGGCAAACTAAACGCTCCATAAACATTCGTTTTAAAGAACACGTGGCACATTTAAGATACGGAAGAAAAGAAAAGTCATGCGTTGCCCAACATGCTTTGGAAAACAATCACCAAATAGGAATAAATAATCTTAAGTTAATTAAAAATGTATCTAATAATAGATTATTGGATGCATTTGAGAGTATAGAAATAGTTAAATGTGGTGAGAAAGCACTAATCAAAGACAGAGGGATTATTCCCTATAGTCCCCTCTATTGTTTACTTGACAACGGTGCAGTCGGGTACAAATAAGTGTGACCAAATTTACCTATAAATAGTCTCGGTTAGGATAAGTTTCATCTGCTGATGATGTTAACTTGGTTAGCGAAACACGCGTCCAGAACGTAATAAGTTGTGGTGTAGTGTGGTTAGAACTCTTGTATTTTGAACTGTCTTACCGGTAAACATCTCAATTACAAGACCGGGAAATACTATAAAATTAAGCTTAAAAAAAGTTACATTTTATCTATAAAAAAAGAAAACTAAACTATATATGGGCAACCCTCCTCCACCAGCTCCCATCCGGCCTGCGAAAGATTCAGAAATATCAAATAATGCGCAAAAAATGAAAGATTAGCACACATAGTTTATTTGTAATTATTGTCAACCAACCTAAAACTGTATTCTTCAAATAATAAAGACTAAAATCGATAAATAATTTTATTAAGCGTACGCAGTGGAATGCCATAGATCGAGTGAGAAATAGTCGTTAGAAACAGATAAACAGATAAACATTCGGGAAACCTCTCGCCTTATTATCTTGAAGCGTTTGGAGCGATGCGTTATGAATAACAGTCGTATCTGTATCTCTCGTATATTCGCGTCCGATCGAGACTCTCAATTCGAGAGTATTCTGGTTGCTTAATGCTTAATGTGTCAACTCAATACTTCTTAACAACTGATAGGAAAAGACGCGGGAAATATTCAAGGAAATTCAGCTCAGAAGAAAAGATCTATCAAGATGTTTGGTTTAAAAAAGCGGAAAGTGGACACAGAATGTCGTCAATTCCAAAACAAATGGACTAATGAATACTTTTTTATCATGCACAGTGTTAAACCTATGTGTTTGTTGTGCAATGAAACAATTTCTGTTTTAAAAGAATACAGTATGAATCGGCATTACTCCAGCAAGCATTTCGCTCAATATAATTTACTTACGGGCCAGTTAAGAAAGGGTAAAATTTAAAAACTCATTACCGATTTAGGGAAGCAGCGACACTTGCTGCATTCACAAAGATCAAATTTAGACACTATTGTTAAAGTTAGTTTTATAGTTAGTTTCAAAATAGCAAAAACATCGAAGTCATTTTCTGAGGGAGAGTTTGTTAAAGAGTTCCTAGTAGATGTTGCAGAACTTTTTTCCCCAGAAAAGAAGAAAGAGTTTGAGATATTATAGATATGATATCAAAAAACATTGACTGATAGATTGGCTGGTTTTCCAGCATTTTCGATTGCCTTGGATGAGAGTACCGATTTATCTGACATTTGTAGCGTCAGAGGAATTAGTGGCTTTACGGCCACTACAAGGAACCACTACTGGAAAATATATTTTTGCCGAGGTGCAGAAGTCCTTTTGAGCAATATTGTCTGCAGTGGTGTAAATTAGCTGGAATGTGCACAGATGGTGCGATTTCAATGGTCAGTTCACGAAAATGTTTTATCGGAATTCTCAAGGAAAGTCAAAGTCAAAGTCAAACATGCTTTAATTATCAAAAGATGTAGATCTCATTGACAAAGCGAAAAAACTGTATAGAAAAATTAACTTAAAACTACTTATTGTCTAATTGAGAATAAAAAACACACATACAAAAAAAAATTATAACTATATATAGACATAAAACAAGATGCTAATTATTATATTATAAAAATTAATATATACATACATACACACCAATTACTGTTATACAATCAGAAGGCAACACATTCAGACCATAAAAGGGAGATACAGTCTTAGTCACAAATAAAGACAAACAAATTAAAACCGATCCTCAAATTCTTTGACACTGTAATATGACCGTTGAGATAGAAATTTTTTTGTTTCATTTTTGAATTTTGTAAAGCTTTGTATATTTTTGATATTAATAGGCAGAGCATTGAACAACTTTTTCCCATTGTATATAAAACTATTTTTTATTGTAGTAGTTGTTTGCAAAGGAATATTTTGAGCCTGTCTAGTGCAATATGCTCCCTCAGTAGCTAAATACGTATACTTCTTAAAAACTAGATGAACACACTCAGCAATATACAAACTTGGAAGGGTCATTATTTTCGCATTTATAAAATAAGGCTTACAAAAGTCTCCTCTTCGTATACCGTACATAAATCGTAAAGCTTTTTTTGCAACATAAACAAAGAGTTAAACAAGTATACACTGCAACCACCCCAGAAGCAAATTCCATTCCTCAAATGAGATTCAACAAGAGCATATGACATAAGGTTCTAGTTCATTAGCTATCGTTCTTAATGCATAACAGCTGGAAGATAGTTTTTTTAAAAGTGCTTCAATATGAATATTAAAATTAAGTGACTTATCTATATTAAGCCACAAGAACTTTACATTACCTGTGTTGTTGATAGGTATTGAGTCTAAATCTAAAAATCGAAGACAGACAGAAGGACAATTGTCCATATTGCTCAAATAGACCTAGTTTTAATAACACCCATAGAAAAAGACTCCAAGTCTCGGTCTCATTCAATTATAATTTTACAACCTACAACAAACATGACACGTGTTTCGCCCTTTCGGGCATAATCAGACCTACAAACAACAGAGAGAACCTTAGTAAATAATCACACTCACAAATCCTAAAACAATAACTTACAAATAGAGTAAAACATACTAAAGCACAACAAAACAAACAACTACTTATACATATTTGATGGACATTCAAGTTAAGTTTCACGTGAATAAACAAAATAAAATATTAAAAATGTATTAAAAAAGATTCATGTCTCTAGGCGGGATCGAACCCAGACCGCCCGAGAGAAACGCCGAAGCAACCACCCACAGACCACTGGACTAGTCGAAAAAAACAACCCAAAACTCTCACTCTATGAATTAATGAATGAAATGAAGCCTACAATTATTATTACATTAAATTGTTAAATATTAGGGTTGGTTCAAGCTTTTTCCCCTTCGGACATTCATGTAAAACATTAACGTCAGAAATGGAAAATTCATAACCTGACTCCAACAAATGATTGGCAAAAGCTGAAACAGTCTCAGTTACATCCGTGTTTCTGAATTTGTTGACAAGGCTTAAATGTTCTCTCACCCTTGTGGAAATTTTTCGACCTGTTTGTCCCACATAGGTCGTGGAACATTCGCTACAATTTAGTGCATAAACCCCAGATCTGGACAATTTATCGGTTGTATCCTTTGTCCTTACTAAATGTCTCTTGAGAGTATCTACTGTTTTGAATGAAATATTGACATTTTTAATATCTTTAAAAAATTTAGCCAATTGGAGAGAAATACTTCCAAAAAAAGTAATGCACTTGAAAAAATTTGTCTCATCGCTAAGTTTTGAATGTATGACAGTATAGAACATTTTGTACTTGTTGATAAATTTATAATATAATTTGGTGATGGACTCCAAAGGAAAACCGTTATTCATAGCAATCTGCATTATAATATCAGGCTCCTTATTAAACGCTTGCCTTGACAATGGTAAATTACACAACCGATAGCAAAAAGAGTTGAACGCGGCGAATTTATGTGTGTAAGGAGATTTTGAAGCATACTGAATAACATTATCAGTGGACGATGTTTTCCGGTAAACCTCAAACTCTATCCTACTGTGTTTCCGCGATAGTAAAAGGTCAAGAAACGGTAGTTTTCCTCATCTTCCATTTCCAATGTAAACTGAATTTTAGGATGCAACGAGTTAACGAATTGTAAAAACTCTTTCAACTGATTTCTGTTGCCATTCCACACAATGCAAATATCATCCACGTATCTTTTATATGCTGTTAGGAAGGAGGCAAAATAACTATTCATTATCCTGTTTTCCAAATTGTTCATGAAAACCTCACTCAGAAATGGCGACAAAAAGAAACCCATAGCCAGCCCAGACCTTTGTTTATATAACTGTCCATTAAATTTGAAAAAATTTTTACACCAAAATTTTTCAAATTTTGGTGATAAAGTAAGAAGACAAGTGAGACCATCAACGAGTAACTGTGGCAAAGAAGATCTCGCCAATAAATCCCTTACCAACTGAATACAGTCTGCGGGAGGCACACTAGGAAACAAATTCTTGACATTCAATGAAACTAATAATGCATTGTGCGGAATATCAACGTTTTTCAGGTGATTTGCAAAGTCGATGGAATTCCTGGTAGAATGAAAACCCGTTACGTCCCTAAGAACTCTATTTAGCCAAGCTGAAAGCTTATAGCATGGGGAATCAATAAATGAAACCACTGGCCTTGTGGGCGTGCCATCTTTATGAATCTTTGGCAAGTCATAAAGTAAGGGTGTTTTCGGGTTCATAGGATATAATTTATCTTTAGTCATGTTAAAATATTTTAAGGTTGTTAGAAATGTGTCCAGACTACTTTTTAACCTCGTAAAAAATGAGTTTGTTGGGTCTCTGTTTATTCTTTCAAAATCACCAAAGTTCAAGAAACCAATAACCTTGTCAACATTATCGGTTCTTTCTATAACTACCAAACAAGAGCCTTTATCGGCCTTGGTGCAAATCAGATCGTTGGATTTGATCTTATGTGCCAGAGATTTTAAGTGAGCCCTGTTGTAGTTACAGTCTGTGTCACTCAGACAATTAGAGTTCAGAAAATTTATTATTTTAGTCCGCAATATATTTTTGTTAGAAATGTCGGTCGTTTGAATAATACATTCGGCCTTTATAGCCAGAGTTTCTTCAATATCAGTATTGATGTTGTGGGAGAAATTATACCTAAGGTTAGAATTAAGTATATGTTCCTCTTGAGGAGTAAAAGTAACAGTAGGCAAATTAATAAAACGCTTGTGAAAACCAAAATTTGTGCTTCCCAAACCTAACCTGTATTCATCAATATTATTGGATAAAAGATAATTTCTTTGAGCTAATTTAAGACAATGAATTTTCTTACCCAATCTCCTAAATGTATTCTCACCGAAAGACTCAACCTCATCTCTAAAGTAATGATCTAAAACTACAAAATTCAATGTAGGATAACACAAATGTTAAAGTTAGATAGAGATATTTGAGTTTAGAGTTTACTGAGTTCAAAGTTTTATAATGTTGTTTAATCTCTTCTTTGATCCAAACGGTTTGAGCTTTCTTCAATGCAACTGATGCGGCCTTAATATGAATCTTGCACTTGATTGTCACGAATTTAGGTGTCAATTGAAATAGTAAGCATCGTTGAAGGAACCAAATTTTTAGCGGCAAGTTTTTCCATGCAATTAGGTTCTTTCTGTATAACTGGACAAGTTTAGCCTGACTGGCATTATAAAAATCGAAGAAATTGTCCATATTGCTCAAAGAGACCTAGTTTTAATAACAAACATAGAAAAAGACTCCAAGTCTAGGTCTCATTAAATTATAATTTTACAATCTACAACAAACATGACACGTGTTTCGCCCTTTCGAGCATCATCGGACCTACAAACAACAGAGAGAACCTTAGTAAATAATCACACTCACAAATCAAATTGGTAGGGAACATATCGGAATCTTGGAAACTATAAGGGATAGAAAGATGATCAAACAGGGAAAGTTGTTAGGTCATTCAATTGTAGATTCAATGCCAGGTTAATAACTGCTTTAGCTTTTTTCGTTTTTGAGATATTTGGAAAAAACTAAAAGTTTTGCATTTTCGAGGAAGTGCTGTATTTTTTATTTCATACTATTTTCAAAATCTGTTAAAACATTATTTAGGCAACTTTTTAAATCAATGCATCCCTGCATTTAGATTTTGTTTTGACGTTTCGGTTTTGAGATACCATAATAAACTTTTTTCTTATGGCGGTCATTTTGTTTTTAGCAAATAAAAAAAAAACGACAAAATTCATTTTTTGTTAGAGTTGACCATGACTGCAGAAGCCATTTGCTTTAAAAAACATTTGCCATGTGGGGAATTCTGAGAAGGTAAATTAAGTGGATTTCTATATTTTATTAACCTATGCACCCAAACAGCTAAAGAGAGATTCACTCAGTGTGCACCGTGTAAAACGCGTTTCAATGGTACTTTAGGTACTGACGACGACGACGTCAGATTAAAATAATTTTTAAGGACAACAAGCCGTATTCAAAAATGCTTTTTTATTTACTTTTAGAACTAAACCTGACAGCAATGAATACAATAAGAAAACTAAATTAAACTTAATAATCTCTGGATAAACAAAGTTCTTTACACTTATTACTACTCTTCTTGCCTATGAAAGTTTTAAAAACGCCAACCAAAAAGTACCAAACGTTGACAATGACAATTCAAATAGAAACATTTGAATATTTAACCGATATTCCTACACCTTCTACACGAGTTGCAACCCGAGAGCTTAACATTTTTTAGAGATTTTTTCCTAAACAAAACAATAATAATTAAAAAGTAGATAACAAAATAAATTTAAAAAAATCTATGTATATATATATATATATATATATATATATATATATATATATATATATATATATTTATATATATATAATAATAATAATAATAATAATAAATCGTTTATTTACATAAAAGGCCAATAAATGTATACATTTCGAAAATATATCTAAAAGTAAATAAACCAAAAAATCTGCAGGAGCAATAGCTGTGCGCAGACATTTAGCAATTTAACAATTTAACAACAGAAGAGAATGTACTATAACAATATTTACATTTACACTTAAAATATAGATTTCCGCAATTAGTGATTAAAACCTTTTTGTAATTTCAATTTTTAATATTTACTATTTTGTGTATTTTCGTTCTTTGGATTGATGTTAAAAACAATTTTGTTTTTTTTCTTAACAACCCTTTAGAGTTTGATCTCAAAACTATTCCTTTAGATAATCAGGCAGATAGTTGTATGCTCTTAATATTAAATATGCGGGACTTCGTTGACCCACTGTCTTTTTTATAATTGGCGTTTTTGAGATATGATTTTTTTTCTTGTTTCGTATTGATGGTCTACGTAAGTGATAAGTGTTTTATGTTTATTTAAATGTATAATCAAGCCGTAGAAAAACAGTTGTCTTAAATCTAGAATTTTTGTTTCCTCGAAAAGTAAATTTGTAGAGTAAGTACGATTTTTTTTGTAGATTATTTTTAGGAAAAGTTTCTGCAATATTGCCAAATTTTTAAGATGGTTGTCAAATACTCTCCCCCATCCAATGATGTCGTACTGAATTCTGTATTCTACCAAAGCATAATAAAGCATTCTTAAATGTTGTATATCCAAAAACGACGAAAAGTTCTTGAATCTATAGATGAGAGATCTTAGAGTACCAACGACATTACCAACATGGCGATCCCATCTCAAATGTTGATCTATTTCAACACCCAAATATCTCATCGATTCTACTGAAGATATAGAAATTAATTTTCCCTTATAGGTTATATTGAGAGATCTTAAATCAGGTATTTTGCTTTTGTAGGAAGTAAAAGCTATAAATTTTCAGAATTGATGCTAAGTTTTTTGTTAACAAACCAGTTGAAAATGGCCTTTAATGCTGTCTCAGATTTTTGTTTAAGTTGTTCCCAAGATTCTGCTCTTTGAAATAAGACAGTGTCATCGGCAAAACTTATGATGTCTCCATCAGTATTTAAAGCGAGTAATCGATTTATATATACGGAAAAAAGTGCAGGTCCCAGAACAGTCCCTTGAGGTATGCCACAGTTTGTTTCAATTTCTCCACTGTATTGGCCATTGACATTTACTATTTGTGGTCTTTTTTCCAGATAACTTTTAAAAAGTTGACCTGGAATCCCTCTTACTCCGATACTTTCCAATTCATCTAACAACAGCGAATGGTCTACCGTGTCGAAGGCCTTAGCCAGATCCAGAAATATACACAAACAGGGCTCATTTAAATCAATGGACTTATAAACTTTACTTACTAAATGATAGATTGAATCCGTTGTCTAAATCTATATATATATATATATATATATATATATATATATATATATATATATATATATATATATATATATATATATATATATATATATATATATATATATATATATATATATATATATATATATATATATATATATATATATATATATATATATATATATATATATATATATATATACATATCAAAGGATTTACAAAATATTTTAAAATTTTTATTTAATTAATTAATTGTTCAATGTTCTATAGTCTTCAAAAAATTACTCATTTAGTTACACGGATAAAAAATTCTCTAAATCAATCTCCAAAATGACATTCTCCTCTTCACTGACGTATGTTCTATTAATCATAAAAAGTTCAGTAGGTCGCAAATTGAGACTGACTAGTCCTAAATTTCAGTCCAAGCCGCTCTTTTTTACTATTTTGTCAAATTCGTGAAATACTGATTTATACATTTAATTGAATTGTCAAATATGATTCTGTGTTTAATGAAATTTTCAGATTTGTTTCTATCTTTGCTCGCATTTTAAAATTTACTATTCACTATTAATGTAATTACCACTCACTACATTATAAACATTATTTATTTATTTATTCTCTCAAATACACTACGAAACGAAACATTCTAATTGGTACAAACTACTATTAAAACCTACTTAAATAATGTATGTGATTATGTAAAGACAAGCAAAATTTTAAGTCAGTATATGTGTATATAGGTAATGAAATTTTATAAGGATTTACTAATTGTTTAACATTCTTTTTAAACCAGATAGGTTAAGCGAGAAAATGTCAAACTCAGAAAAGAAGCTGTTATAGTTACATACCAAACGGTTAATGAAGGCAGGTTGGCCATAGTTGGTTCTATGATGTTGTTCGTAAAATAATTGAGCTTGTATCGTACGCCTTAATGGCACTAAGAATAACACTAAACTTAATAAATTACTGCAATCAATAAAACCGTTAATAAGTTTGTAAAGAAATAGCAGATAAGCATTTCTGCGTCGATGCTCCAGACTTTTGAAACCACAAAACAAAAGCCTGGTATCATCAGTAAGTATTTAAGAAACTTATTTTGAATTCGTTCTAGTCTATTTACATGACAAACATAAAATGGTGACCATATTACTGAGCAATACTATAAAATGCTGCAAACCAAACAATTGTATAAACAAATAAGTGCCTTCGTGTCATAAATATGTTTAATGGTCCTTATAATAAAATCAAGTTTTCTAAACCCCTTTAGAACTATGCTATCAATATGAAGGTTAAATATCAAACCGGTGTCAAAAATTACTCCCAAATCGTTAATGGATGATACATTTTCAATATTTATATTATTAATAGCATATATTATTGTGATTGGATCTCGACGCCTATAGAAGCTTATAGATTTACATTTCGATGTGTTAATTGTCAAGTAATTTGAATTACACCATTAGTTAAATCTATTAAGATCAGACTGCAAACATTCAGAATCAGACTTTGCAATAGTAAAAAGTTTTAGGTCATCTGCATACAAAAGACAATAAGACGATTTAAAACATGAAACACTTCACGTGAGACAGAACCAGACACCACTACCCGCTGACGACGGTGGGTCAAATATGATTTGATCCATCCGAGATAATTACCAGAAATACCCATTTCAGATAGTAGAGCATGGCAGACGCTATCAAAAGCTTTAGACAGGTCAGTATAAATGCAGTCAATTTGATATCCAGCCTCGACTGAGGAAACAAGAAAATTTTGATACTCTGCAAGGTTAGTAGCAGTTGAGTGACCTCTGAAAAAATCGTGCTGTTCAGGTGCAATGTAATTTTTGAAAGTATCAAAAATCTCATCAGTGAGAATAGCCTCAAAGAGTTTAGGTATGACGGAGAGTAGTGATATTCCTCGATAATTGTTAATATTCATTCTGTCACCACTTTTAAATATAGGAAAAAGATTAGAATGTTTCCATGTTAGAGGAAAATAGCTGGCGTCCATTGACTTTTAAAAAATAATCATTAGTGGTGCAACAGCTCTTCAGTAAAGCAGGTGATATGCCATCCGGTTATTATTGTAATAAAAAACCATCGGAGATTCGTAATGCTGAAGAGACAATAAAAAATTTTAAACACCGTGCCATTTTGATCAGCCTTAACTGATAAAATAATCATATTAGTTACTTATTTTATTAGTTTAGTGAAAAATTGTATGAAACATATACATAATTGACAACTGATAATATAATTCTATTAGACTAATAATATTAGGGAATATTTCATGAAATAAGCCCTTGGCTCAAAACAGGTTTTGTGTAATTTTAGCTGACACATGGAAGGAAAAAAAGTTATTCTACTAAAAGCTTTCTTTAAAAAAAAATAAGTTTGGCTACAAAAAATTTCCCCTATGATATACCAAGTTCGCAGAGAATACGTAATTCAAAATTTCTGAGATAGCTGAATTAAACAGTGCAAAATTATAAAAAATAATATAATCACGTTTAGTTTAGTAATTTAATGGCAAATGTTCTAACATTTCACATAATGTAGCGTTTTTGCGGTTTTACATATTCACCATTAATTCTCTCAAAAACTACGCCTACTACTATAAAACTTGAATAAGCTTTTTGATTTGTTTTTGCAGGCTTTTTATTTTTTTTTTGTTTTGGAAACCCTTATTTTTTCATTTGTTTCGTACCCTGAATGTCGATTCACATGTTTTTTTAAATTATGCTCATTTTAAAAAAAAAGCAAAATTTTCTATGAAGAATAATTTTTTTATAAAGTCGATAATAAATAATATTTCCATTTGTAAACTAAAATTACATAGACCCTATGAAAGTGTAGTCCTTGCACAATACCAATTGACACTGCATATTCTTTTACTTGGGTATAAGCCGCTCTTTTTGACGACTTTTTCATGTTTGTTAATGTCACTTGACCCTTAATTTTTGACCAAAATTTGAAGGCATTCAGGTATATACCGTCAAACGGGGCTACTTTGACATGTTTTTAGGACATTTTTCAAAATCACGTTGTTATTTATCAACTTAGCTTTGTGAAATAAGTTGGATTATAACAAATCTAGCCTGCAGAATCGATTGATGCAATCCAAATTGCTCTAAACACAATAGAAACCAAAATAAAAAATGAAAAAGGGTATGTCAATGTTACCCTGAGTTTGGGGCTATTTTGACACACATTTTAATTTCAATATAAAATGCATTTTAAAGCACCACAGTGTCAAAGAAGGGGTAATGGATGTAGAATTAAAAACCACTCCTAACTTTTTGTTTGTTTTTTTTTGTTAAGAAAAACAGTTTTTTTTACTAAAAAACGATTATTTAAGGCACTTTATTAAAATAAAACCTTTTAATTATAATATTTTATTATTAGTTTCAAACTTAAGCAAAAAACTCGAGAAAACATGATAATCTACGGTTTACATTACCTATAAAAATAAAATAAAAAACATTTCAGTCTAAAACAGCAACAAAAAAATTCTTTGGCATGTAAGAACGAAAGATTAAACATAAAAAACTAAGAAAACATGTCTTAACCTAAAATCTTTTGGCATAAGCATAAAAAATTAAAACTTAAATCTAAGCTTTTTTAATTTTCGATCCTTTTCGGTCTCAGTTTCAAAGTTAAAGGTTCTATCCTCATCGCTGTCATCGGCAAATGGTTCCTCCGGTTCGTCATCTGAGTCTTCGCAAACTGGGCACACATAAAATGGATCAGTGTTTTCTGAATTACAAAGTCCGCAAATCCACTTCTTGCACTGAACACATTCAATCCATTCGGCCCTTCCTCTGTAGTTTTTAAAAAGCATGCGGCATAAGGCACATTTTGAATTTGAGTCGTTCTCACTCCTTAAACTTGCTTTTTTTATATTAATGGGAGGACTCACTTTGGGTTTATTCTCGGGTTTCTTGGCTTTGACTTTGATCTTTTTCGTTCGTATTCCTGATGGCCCTGGAAGGGTGTCGGAGAAACAAGGCAACTCTTGGTCGCTGTTGTATGGAGTTGTCTGGGGTGGAGATGCTACTTCATTTTCGATTTGCTCACTGGGAATTGCTTGGTCTTTGATAGTCATCTGTTTTCCAACTTCAAACTTTCCCCTTTTTCTTTTTTTTTGGTCTTCGCTTGTTCCCCTCATTTCTTTGAAAAACTCTACCAATGATGAATCAAGAACTCGCTCAGTTTCTTCCAAGTTTTCAAGCAATCCTCCAGGAATCTTCCTTAAGACTTGATCAACATTCATTGGGTACAGTCCGGTGGTTCTAAATCCTGATTTTAAATTTGTCTCTACAGTATCTGAAACTTTGTTTCACAGAAGTAAAAGTAAGGACGGGAAGTGTTCTTTGGGTAAGGTCCCAGAATATCTGCTCTCCTTTCGCCATTTTTTCTAATATTTCGCGCCACTTTCTCTTGAAGGGTGCAAATACAGACACATCTAGTGGCTGCATCAAATGTGTGGCGTTGGCTGGAAAAGGGCACATGTATATATTATTTTCTAGGCTTGCTTTTATAACCTGTGGTGAAAAATGGCTAGCCAGATTATCGCCAACTACAACTGCTCGTGTTTCTGATTCCTTGGTTGCTATTATGTGGGGTGGGGAACTTTAAAAACCATTGCTCAAAAAGGTTCATGTCGAACCATCCGGAAGGGCTGTTCCCATAAACAGTGCCGGGGGGTCCTCCAGTACACCAGTTTTCATATAAATTGGAGCTCTTGTACACTACCATAGGGGGCAGGAGTTCTCCAGCTGCATTACCACAGACCATTATGCTCACACAGGACCGCGAATAATTTTGTACTCGTTCTACTCTACGGAAGTTTCTGGAAACAATAACTATCTTCGCCCCAGCATCATCAGCGATGTTAGTTTCGTCGTAATTGTATAAGTTTTTATTATCAACATCACCTAATGCTTCTTTTATGTTGTCAAAAAACTGAATAATGTCATTTCTATCTACGGACGATCGCGATTTTTTAATATTTGTTGCGATTCGTGTGGAGAGGTTGTGTTTCTTAATAAAGTTTTCGACAAAATCGGGTTCGGGATAATTGTCTTTGAATTCACGCACTGTTTTCCTCTGTTTATCCAAGAATTTCTTCACCACGGCACGAATATCACACTTCGTTAATGGAAAACCCCACTTTGCCACTTGTAGTAAAGTGTTACGAATCACTTCCTGTTCACCGCTACTAAGGACACTTGGATGACCTACCGACTGGTTGTGTATACCAAGGGACTTATTACGAAGTGTTATACGAGGAATTTTATAAACTATTGCCGCCCTTTGGACAGGCATGCCTTTTTCAATAGCTTCAAGTGCATTTCTTAAGTCTTCGTTCGAATAATTGCGGTAACTCCGCGTTCCCGGAACTTTTTCGTAATGTCTCAGCATTTCTAATTAGTTAGTACCTGTAACAAATGAATCTAATATTAGAATAAAATTTACAGAAAAGCAAAAATAAAAATTGAAAAAAAAATGTTCGCAGTGTCAAAGTTACCCCGTGGTGTCAAAGTAGCCCCGTTTGACGGTAGTTTTTTAGCTATGATGCGGATAGACAGACAATAAAACGAACTAATAGATTAAGCTCTACACTTATAACTAGGCTTAGGATAATTATGCATTTAAAAATCAAAAAATATGCATGCAAATATGCTCCAAAACAAGGGAAAATATGCACTTAAAAATGCATTTATTATCGGATCAAAAAAACAGAAATAAAGCAAAAGTATAGCAGTGGCGGCTCGTGAGTATATTGAAGGGTGAGGCTACATGAGGTTAATTTTGTTTAAATGTGAATAAATTTGACCTTTTTTTTTAATGGAGGTCATCGCCAATAGCCCTACTAAACTATTAAAAACTAAAAAAATAAACTCTAAAAAAAGTATATTTTACTGCTCGTGAAAAATTTTTTAAATCCGAATATCCGCCCCCTGAACTCCAATTATTTTTGACGCAACCTAATAAAATACAAGGCCAACAATATAAGCTTTCTTTATAAATACTTCCGCATAGCCACCTATAAGTTTCGTACCAAGATATTTGAAAAGTTCTTGAATATTTTTTACCTTGCCTCTTATCGTTAAATATTGCTAAAATTTTCGGCGTCGGACGGCGTTTTAATTAATGAAGCAATAATGTCGTGAATAGGATTCATTTCAAAAGCAAAAAGCAAATACAAAAAATGGAACGGTCCAACTTACCAAATCAAAACAAAACCTTACTCACGCGTATTTATTCACCTTAACAGTCAGAACGCCCTCAATCAGCGTTTATCGCAATCTATTTCCTATTTCTTTCTCAGCCGCACGCACCACGTAAAAAGAAACCGTTGGAATATTTCGCTAGTCATGTGATTTAAATAACCAATAAAAGCATATCCAAGCTACAGATTTATCGCCTCAAGAATGCAATAGAAAACGCGTGCATCGGCAATCGCCATCCCGCTCTGTCGTAATCAGGTGACTCGCCGGCATCGGCACCGGCCGTTGATAAATAGGTCAGAAGTCGAAACTTTCCAAGCTAAAATTATTTCGCCTCATTCGAGAGCACTTTCTTTAGGAATGGGTTTGCACGGATTGCACGGTCGGTTTTTTGATGTGGTCAGAATTTATTTTCTAAAATATTTATTATGGGATTATATTTTGTTTTTTTTTTAATGTTATTATGTTGTAAAACTGTTAAAAAGTATATTTCTAATTGGTAATAGATAAAAAGTTATATAAAAAAATTCTCTTTTCCTTTATTTTGGGGGTGAGGCGCGGCCTCAGAGGCCTACCCAGACGAGCCGCCACTGAAGTATAGCAATTAAAATATTATATTTTTTACACTTCAAGGTATCCTTAAGACGCTATTTTTACCAGTAATTATTAAATTAATAAAACTATATAATAAAAGTATCTTTTTAAATAAAATTTTAATATATAGCTAACTAAATAAACTAACTAAAGAATAAAACTCTTTGAAATTTATTGTTTATTGATATATGATGTAACAAATTATTAAATTCAAATTTTCTTCTATCATCTGACAATAGTACTTTTTACTCAAAAAATACTCGTTCAACATCACAAGATACAATTGGAACGTATTCAAACAAATTCAAGTCACTGTTTATTAAAAGTTGTTCATTATCTGGATTCAATGTTTTTTATTGTCCAAAACTGCACTAATATTTTTTAAATTTTTGTAACTAATATTTTTTTGTAAAACCTTAGCTAATTTTTGAGAAATTATTTTATTTTTAGTGTTAGTTATAGTTTCACTCACTTTTTCTATCATTTCTACGCTTTTTGACAAAGAAAGTCCTTTCATCCAATTTTTTTATAGTATCAGACAAGCAAGAAAAAAATGTTTTAATGTAAATTAAATCCTCACATACATATTCTTGGAGTAAAACGTTTTGAGCTTCTTGTTTACAATGTGAGTATTCCGCATTAAATTGATTGACAAGTTCCCCATCTAGTTACAATTGGTGATAGGGGCAGGGGGATGTTTCCTGCAGTTTCCCTAAATTTTTTTACCCGAGTCGGAGCTTTTGAGAATACTTTCTTCACCGAGGAAATCAGATCGTTCACTCGTGGATAAAAAGCACGAGCTTGTTCTGCAACTCGAAGTCCATGGGCAACACTCTATCATATTTAATACCACCGGGCCATAAAAGAGTAAGAGAGTCGTTGAAAAATCCAGCAACAGTTGAATGATTTACTTTGTCTAAGGTCTTCATTGTAAGTAAATATGATTTATCCCTTTCTGCTTCTACACCCAACACACCAAAAACAATCGTTTGGATCCCGGTCCTGGTGAAAATGCTGTGGTGATTAAAACTTGTTTCTGAGCACACTTTTTACTATTTTCGATCTGATGCTTTTTAGTTCCTATGTGTTGTGGCACTTGGAATTTCTTGTTCACACTAACAGGAACATCACAGTACTTACAAAACAGCACAAAACCAGTCTTAGTCGTAAAATCAGGAAAAGCTTTCACGAATTGATTTAATACCGCACTTAATGAACGCTTTTCTTTCGGCATATTGAACAATGTTCACGCCACAGTGTGTAAACTAAACTGAATTGAAAAATTATTTCTAACATTCTTAAAACGTGCGTATTTATGATTGTAAATCCGTGATAAATCCATAGTTTTTAAAGCACAGATGTTTTAATGGGTACCTATAACAATTTTAAGAAAGGATGGGTAAAACCCTGCAACTAGACATTTTTTATTATTTTATTATTATGGATTATATTTAAAATACATCAAATTTGTCTTGGGAAATAAAAATATATTCAGAAAAATTAGAATATATGCATTTTTCCTGTAGTAACTGCAAAATATGCAAAATGCATTTGCATATGCTTTCATGCAAATATATATACTTATATCCTAAGCCTACAATAGATAATATTTTGAGATCATATGAGTGTAATACTTATATCATATTTTATATGAAAAAAGAGATCATATGAGTGTAATACTTATATCATATTTTATATGAAAAAAGCCCCTGGTTGTAGGAATTATAACGCTTCCAAGTATAAGGTTGAATAAAAACGCCTCAAAATTGTATTGCTATTCGAGTTACCAAGAATGGTAAAATGCAAATTGTTATTATAGAGTTTACAGAATCTATTAGGAGAGGTGTTTAAAATTCCGTTTCGTTATCGCAAGTAATTGAATTGGAAATTCCACTGTGGATAAAGTGGAAGGTAATTAGTGCTTCGAAGGCAGTAACGCTGGCGCATAATAAAACGTACGTTTGACCATATCTGATCAAGTTGATTATTGTTACGAGATTTTCCCTTGAAAACTCGGACTGGATAAAAATAACTTATGTTGCAAAGGGCCTATTTTTAATTACAAATCTAACTTTTGGAAGAATGAAGTTATATATAAATTGTTGGAATAATATGAAAAATTAGGTATGCTTTTATTTTTCATGCTTAGGAAACAACACCTCTCAAATGTTACCTTATTCAGAAGTGGTAAAAGTACAAAAAAGAGTTAAATATAAAAGTTTCTTGGTTTAATTTGTGTTTTTGAATTATATTATTTTCATATACAGGGTGTTTCAGAAATAAGTGCCTTAAATTTGACTGTTTATAGATTTTGATGTAATATGAGAAAAAGTTAAGTAAAATTTTTCTCTAAGTCGCACCTTTCAAAAAATACAGGGTTTTACATGTAGGTGTTAAAAACTATATTTTCTTTGTTATTTCCGTAGATAAGTAAGGTAGCAAATTGAAATTTTAACCACAGTATGCATAAGTTAGGACTCATAATTTGACAAAATTTTACTTAGCAGGGTCACTCCAGTGGCGTAGAATAGGAGTCGCCACAGCACTTTATCGCCCAGAACTTTTTACCACCCAGTATATTTGATTTATTTTAATATTATTTTATTGACCAGTTTATTTGTTAAAAATTTGCTCCCTTAGAAATTTCCTAAGGCAGGTTTAGTTTTCGAGATATTTTCACTTTTTTGCATGAATGTAGCTAAATTAATTCCAATTGGACTAAATTGTTCTTACTTAATTAGTTTTGAAACCCATTGTTATAAAAGCGCAGATTTCATTATCTTAAAAGATTTTAACAAAATATGTTGAACAAACTAGTTTGTTATTGTTCTTTTCTTCGAAATGAAATTTCGCACCCTCAGCGATTTAAGTCTTCGAACGTCCCTGTCAACCGATTAGTTAATTATGGCAAATAAAAAAATTAAACTTTTATCGTGTGTTTTTTTTTCATTTACAACAACGTGTTTCAAAACTAATTAAGTAAGAACAATTTTGTCTAATTGGAATTAATTAATTAAGCTACATTCATGCAAAAAAGTGAATATGTCTCGAAAACTAAACCTCCCTTAGGAAATTTCTAAGGGGCAAATTTTTAATAAATAAACTGGCTAGTAATATAATATTAAAAATAAATCAAATATACCGGGTGGTAAAAAGTGCCGGGCGATAAAGTGCTGTGGCGACTCCTATTCTACGCCACTGGAGTGACCCTGCTAAGTAAAATTTTGTCAAATTATGAGTCCTAACTTATGCATACTGTGGTTAAAATTTCAATTTGTCACCATACTTATCTACGGAAATAACAAAGAAAATATAGTTTTTAACACCTACATGTAACACCCTGTATTTTTTGAAAGGTGCGACTTAGAGAAAAATTTTACTTAACTTTTTTTCATATTTCATCAAGATCTATAAACAGTCAAATTTAAGGCACTTATTTCTAAAACACCCTGTATACAGGGCGTATATATTGCTCCGAGCAGGCATCACCCTACTTATTTTAACCGGAACATCTGGTATATTGAAAGATATTTTAATGCTACATTTCTGATATATTGACAATTGTTTTCAGAATTTGACATATATTTAAAGTGATGTAACTAAGATACTTAAATGATTTTTCAGGTCAACATTCCTGAGTTATTGACATTTAACTTCAGAACATTTTATTTCGGTATATTAATAGTTTTTTTATTAATAGCTACGAAGGGCGTACCAATCCCAGAATAATAGTTGTAATAAAACGCGAACCTTGGGAAAAGTTAAATATACTACAATATTAGCCGCACGCGGCCGGCGGTTCGAATGGTTTCGTTTGTAACAGAATAGACTATAATCACAGTATAGAGTATACATTTTTATATATTCTAAATATAATTCATACAATATGTTACTAAAACTGTTGATTCTCATGTTCACGCTTAAACAGGCATGATTATTTCACAAGAATTATAAGTAAATTTATCTAATAGTAGTTTCGAGAATTTAAAACCCTAGATAAGTATCATATAACTCAAATGCTACAATCTAGAGTATAGACAGATTTATGTATGAGCTTTCTTAAAAAGTTACAATTTATGCTTTCCTTTTCGAGGGTTTATGATCCCATATGTTCCCTGTTTCATGGTAATCTTTCTTTGGTCTGTTAATTTAACTTGTTACAAATATTAATTGAAACATTTTATTTGGTTCGATGCAATGATAATGAATGGTCAATTTGCTATGTTGAAAATACAATAGAGTACTTTGTAATAGGAACATTACCGAAAAGCCATGTTTTTGGGGCATAATTTTCCCTTCAGAAAAGATAAACTGAAAGGGTTTTTCGTGCCTTTTTTTCGCCATGACTTTTCTTAGGCTTATATATTAAATTATATACATAATCTTAGGACTAAGAATTGAAGGGAATATCATTTTTAATCTATTTATTCACTTTTAATTATCATGGGTGACTAGGACGAAGTTCCGAACTTAAAGTTTAGAGTAGGGACTTAAGCATCACCATTCACCGCTTTATTCGTTTCATCCTGACTAATAAAATCAAAGAGGGGATTGGTCTAAGGGGTGGATCTAGTAATAGCTGAGCTCACTTTGTTTTTTACGGGAAGTCTAAAAGTCAGTCTGTGTCAGAGTTTTGATTCTTATAGTTGATTTTAAATTTTTCTTTTGTGGTGGTTTATGGGGCTTTCCGTATACAATGGGTTATTAAAGCTAAGGGATTTTTTCAAAGATATTTTATTTTCATTCTATGATTTACTTGGGGAGTAACTAGTTTACAAGAGTTAAATTTACCGGTTATTTAAAGATTCTTATTTTCTTTTCTTTTGTACTAAGTTTGGGGATTTTAAGATAATTTCCTCATTTTCTAGATTTAAATATTTTTTTTTGTTATTAGGTTTAAGTATTATTTTTGTACAGCATTTGACTTTCTTTATTTTTGTTAATAGATTTTTAAGTTGTTTTTAAAAACCGAATCTTTTATTTAAATAAACCACCTGATAGTTAAAGTAAAAATATATTCAAGAAGAAGATACCATTGTTGTTGCAGTTTGCTGTTGTTCGAGTTTATATGGCCGCAGAATTGGTGAGATAAAATTTATAAATAATTTGTACTAACAATTATAATTGCAAATGTGTTAAATTATAATTCACGAAGAAGCCTATAGAGTACCTTTGATTTTACTTATCATATATTAGTTAATTTCAGTATTGTGACAGGGTTGCCCGCTACGTCTCAAATAAATAAATAATTTTAAATATAATAATCAACCGCTCGATAACCCTGCTACACGTTGCGTTCCTTAGGCATAATAAAATACGCTAAACTAAGCTAGGCTAGCAATTCGAATTGCCCTGATTGTCTTAAATATTGACGAAAATACCCGAAGAATTCACAGTTACCGAGCGGCAGCCGAACGTGATAGCAAATGGAATATGAAATCGTGATTTGGGTCATCAGCCGGTCTCTTCTCATGATTCGGTCGATCGGCCGCGGCTTCACGTCGGCATGCGGCAGTTCAATTGTTCAGAGGTCGCACGGTCGATATTCTTTCGGACGTTTTTAATCCATGAAAATTGATTTATATACTGTTTTTTTCTAATATATATTTTTTTATTTTTATGATTTATGTGTGAGTTGGGAATATACAGGAAATAAAATGTTGATAGTGACTAGTGCAAAAAAATAAACAACTAAAAAGTGCTTATGAACTTAATTTTGCAAAAATAACCAATTTCAAGGTGGCCTATGTTTGAGTTGTGAATGTAGAGGAAATAAAATTTCGGTAGTGCAAAACATTAAACAACTAAAAAGAGCTAATTTTGAGAAAATAACCGAATTCAAAGTAAGTGGTTTCCCTTTGCCAGAACTTAGTATACGATAAACTAGTAAAGATAAAAATAAAGAGGTTTATCGAAACTTTCGCAAAAGTATGTACGATTTAGCTAACTGGATATGTGGTTGTGAAATCTCTAACTCATCTTACTTTTATGTTTGTTTGTTATGGTGCAAAACCGGTGTTAAAGACTTAAGACACTTAAAAGAAAAAATAAAAAAACATGCGTTTTCTGCAGATCACATAAAATGTTCGGTGAACTATGCTACGGTCGGAAGTGTTGATATTCGCACTCAGCTAGACACAGCTTATAGAAAATCCCTTAGAGATTTTAATGAAAATGTATCCAAAAATCGTTATATTTTAAACAAAATTATAGATTGTGTAAAATTGTGTGGGGCATTCGAGCTGACACTACGTGGCCATGATGAAAAAGCTTTTTCTGAAAATCCAGCGGTTTTTCGAGGGCTTACAAATTTTGTTGAGGAGTTTGATCCAATTTTTTATGAGTATATGTAAAAAACGGCTACGTAAAAATAATGATTCTAAACGTCCAGTGGCTTTGGAGGTCTGTGACATAATAATTTCTGAACGTTTTCTGAAATCGTCAAACTATTGTACTTTGCCAATGACAACCGTAGAAAGCGAGCCTTGTTTTTCGACCTCAAATAGAATAAAGAGTTTTCTACGCAACACCATGGGCCAAGATAGACTATCCGCTTTAGCAATGTTAATGTGCAATTTTAACGAACATGTCATTCAGCATTTTTCAAATTCTAAAGAACGATGTGTAGACCTGAACTTCAAGAGAATTTAAAGTGCAATTTAAATGTAAGATATATATTTTTATTTTAACTATGCTTATTTGTAATTTGTTATTGACCTCCCAATATAATTCACCACGAGCCACCACTGAACATTATCTCAATGAGTACTTGGTAACATTTTTCTTTTTAATATCTTCTTTTACATAGAAAGCATAAGTATCCGTCATAAGAAACCATTAGGCATCCTTACAATCTAGGGCAATTAATATGTGAATGAAGTGCAGTACTTTGCAAAATAACATTAATATTTATTAAGAAGTAATGTGATTAAAAAACATGCCACCTTCAATCTAATTTCTAAAAAAATCCGACAAAAATACCTTTGCCTTGTTTTATTTGAATTTATTATTATTTTGAATAATTACTGTTTTTATTGAATTTGTCTAGTTCTTTGGTGCTTACTACTTAAAAGAAGAAATTAAGAATAAAAATGGTACCTTTAATTAGTTTCCACTTTTTTAAAAAATCTGTGTTTTTTTACGTTTTTGTTTAATTCCATTAATAAATTTATCTAAAATAGTATAAACTTTGTTTAATGTCAAATCCTGTAGCAAATCTGGATTAATGCCTTCCCTGCTGAGAAAAAAATTAAATACAAAAAAAGGCCACTGTGACCCGCTCTCTCTTATCCCGTGCTTCTTTTATAAATCTGTTAATTGGGGTGAACGTTTTAGACCTTTTTGCTCTGTAACCTTCCAATATTCGTTTTAAAAATGCACGTTTTTTATGAGAGGTTTCAATACTAATACATATTTTCTTTAATAGCAAGCTTACTCTTTAACATAGAGTAATATGCCCATAGTGATGAAGATTTATATTTTTCTGACAACTCTCTAAAATGGACAAGAAGGTTCAAATGAATTAACATTCTTTTGACTTTCGATAATTAGTTTATGCAAAATTTCATTCGTTTTCCTTGAAATTTCTGGTAATAATTCGTCCAAAGTGGTTTTAGCTGCTTCAATAATATTTGACGATATACTATCAAACAAACAAACAAACAAAAGTATGCTTTATTGCCGCAGGGAAATTGTTACAATTTTATGGGCAAAGCGAAATTTAATAAAAAACAATATATTAATAAAAAAAATCATATTTTTTGATACGTCAATGCAAATACATAAATTGTAAATATGCCAAGTAATGATAGCTATAAAACCATCACGAAAAAAGAAACATTCGTTAGGACATAACGTTGCCGTAAAGCGGTTAATGAATCTAGGTGAACTTAATAATAAGAAAATAAACAATATGTATGCGGGCTGAATAATTTCGATGACATTAAAATTAAAATTACACGACCTTAAACTCTATTTTGTTAAAGTTATACAAGCAAAATAAGTGAAGTTAAACAAAAAGTATACTGAGCTAATATAGTAATTAAAGTGTATTAGAAAAAAAGAAAATGTATAACTTTAATCTAATAAGTAACAAAATAATTAATTTTAACGGTCTATCAGACAGTTCATTCCCCTATAAAATGATTTTCAAATTCTATGCTACCAGTTGGAGCATGACACTCCAAAAAGATTTAAGTAAACAAACAAAAAAAACATTTTAATGAGACTTATTCATTATAAAAATCATTTTTCTGTGGTTTTTTTTCGAGAAAGTGCAAACATAGGGATAGTTTTTAAATGTACTGGAAGATGATTGTAAAGTTTTATGGCGTAAATAATTGATTTTTTAATTAATTCTGTGACTTCTTGGAAAGTGTTTATATGTTTTCTCATCAAACAGACGGGTTCTAAAATAAATAGTGCAGGAAGTGTTACTATTTTATCTTTTTTGAAATAATATTGGCAGTGAGCTCTATTATTTAGACCAAACAAATAGCGAATTGCTCTCTTTTGAAGCCGAAAAATAGTAAGAAATTGCTCCAAAAGGGAAGGCCATAGCGGAGATGGGATTCGAATAGAGGGAAATAAGTAAGTCTGGCAGAAGACACGTCCAGGTGTTTTGAAACTAATAGATTGACAAAGCAGGCGGTAGAGAGTTTTTTAGTTAAGGTGTCAATATGCTTAGACAATTTTAGGTTGTTATTTATATACAAATCCAGGAATTTATTATTTGGTTGTAAAGTCCCCTTATAAGATAAGGCCACTGTTTTATCCACATTGAAGCAAAGCAGATTGGAATCGAACCAAGCCTTAATCATAACAAGGTCGTTGGAAATATTAGAATGCAAAGACGTTGTATCAAAATCACTCCATGTTATGCTTATGTCGTGAGCAAAGAGAGAAATGTTTCCATTAATTTTTAGGTTGGTGATATCATTAATTAATGTATAACAAAAAAAGAATAGGTCCCAAGACCGAACCTTGAGGGACTCGACTTATAATCGATTTACAATCAGAATCAGAACCATTTGCCCTTACAAATTGTTGCCTATTCCCGACATAAGATTTAAACCAATTTAAAGAAATACCACGAATTCCATAAAAATTTAGCTTGCTTATCAAAATTTCATGACTAACACAGTCAAAGGTACAGGTATAGTCACAAAAAACTGAGGCGGTGGGGTGGTTGTTATTGAAAGATAAGTAAAGGTCGCTAAGCGACGAGAACATGGCGTCCCTCACTTGTTGGGTAAAAATCCGAACTGATCTGGAGATATTATCTGCCATTTTGTTTACGGAGAAATGGCGTAAAACGATTTTACAGTAACCTTTCAATGATTTTTGATAGCACTGGTAGTAGAGCAATTGAACGATAATTGCAAGAGTTAGTTTTTCCGCCCCCTTTATGAAAAGGAATAATTATAGCTGTTTTAAGGCATTCAGGGAATATACCTTTTATAAAGGATTCATTTATTAGTATTGTAAGGGCCTCTATGACTGGGAGCGGCAGGTTCAGGAATATTTTAATTGATGGGCCATCAGTGTTACACGAAGATTTGCTTGTGATGTTATAGTTCCATGCTGCTAACAGGGCTTAAGAAAAAGTTATCAGCAACATTTTTCGATGGAGGGAGAAGCGAAAGAGGGTCCAAACTTGGCGAGATACCAGAGGTAACATTTTTGCTTACATTAATAAAATATTTATTTTGGTCATTTGGCCTTGGCATGATCGGAGTCACAGGGTTTGATTTGTTTCTGAGATCATTGATAATGGACCAGGTTTCCTTTGAAACGTTTTTGGATTTTGTTAGTATATTTTTTTTGCTGACTTGATTAGTTTAATATAGATCCTCATATAATTAGAGATATAGTTGAGATTAAGACTGGAATCGGAGAATTTTTTTATATACAGGATGTTCCAATAGTGCGTTGATATCTTGATAACGGATAGCGATATAAAAAAAGTTCAAATGCAAAAGTTGTAGAACAATACGGGCTACATAACCAAAATTATTTTCATTTATACAGGGTGTCTCAAAAATCTGTAGCGAAGCAAAGTTCTGTTTTTTTCTTATAGGACACCCTGTATATTTTTGCATATTTAGATTCTACTCGTGATTCTACATATTTTTTGTATAACATGTATTATGTATAAATCTGATCTGAGTTTTTCTAATATCCGCCATTTTGTAAAAAATTATGAATTGCAGTGCCTTTTTTCAAACGACGTGGGCCGTTGGCTTTTTGATATAGGATTATGATTTTTGGCAGGAACATTAACAAAAGTATGGGTTAACTTTCAACGTGAACCAAATTTGTCGGCGTTGTACAGGAGGCCTAGATAAGTATGAGAAATTGAAAAAATTAAAAACATCATATCTTCATTTTTTAAAAAGAAATGTATAGTATTTTAATATTGTAGACTATTCGTGACCCAAAACCCTATCTTTCGTTATAAATATGTCCTATACCTATTTGTCATAGTTTCCGAGATTTTGACATTTTTGTATTTATTATTTGGTTTTCAATGACAATCGCCTTAGAATTTGCTTTATTATCGAATTTATAGAATTTTCCGAGGAATCCAAAAATGTAATAATATACAGGGTGTTCCATTTAAAATAACAAAGTTGATATCCGAGGGACACTTTTGTATTTCAACTTTTTCTCTGTTATTAAAAATAAAGGAATTAAGGGGGTGGCAAATCTCGGTCAATCACCCTGTACATTAAAGCACAGTAAAAAATGCAAAATTAAAAATTCAGTCTACTACTTTTCTTTATGTAAAAAGACAAATCAATGTTTTAATTAAACAGACGCAACAGAAAAAGCAGTCCTACAATCACTTGATTAAATGTTCAATATGACCACCATTTCTTCCAACACACACTTGTAGCCGATTCACAAAGGAATTGCCTACTCTATTCAGCATCGCGGCATTGATATTTGTACATGCATTTCTAATTCTCATTTTCATATTCTCTATGGTAGTGGGTGGCGTTTGGTAAACTTGCTCTTTAACAAAACCCCACAAGAAAAAATCTAGTTTTGTTAGGTCCGGAGACCTTGCCGGACATGATACTGGACCTCCCCTACCAATCCATTTATTTTCCTAATTCGCGTCTAAGAATTACCTCACCTGCCCGCTAAAATGTGCCGGAGCATCTAGTTGGAACCACATATGCCTCACTAGATTCAAAGGTAATTCAATTCCTGCAAACTGTTTTGCAGTAAATTTAGGAAAGTGTCTCCATTAACTCTATTTTCGAAAAAATAAGGTCCAATGATACGGTTACCGATTATACCAGCCCATATATTAAGAGCCCATCTATGCTGATGATCCCAGGGATAATGAATCTGGGGTTTTCAGAACTATAATAGTGGAAAATGTTATTGAAAAAATCATGTTCTTCTCTATTTTTTGCTAATGCCCAAGTACAAAATGCAAGTCTTCGATTGAAATCGTCTTGATCCAGCTCTTGTACCAGTTGAATATGGTATGGGTAAAATTTATGTTTTCTAATTATTCTATTTGCCGTAGATTTAGCAACACCTCTCTCCTTTTCTAACTGCCTACATGAAATATGAGGATTTTCAATTAAAGTTTGCATAACAAGATATTCAGTTTCTTCATTTGCGGCTTCTTTCTGCCTTTCCAATTTTTGTTCGTAATCGACACATCCAGTTCTTTTAAATCGTTCTTTGAGTCTGACAAATGATACCTCATGAGGATGACGTTCGGCATTGCTAAACCGTTGCGCATAAACTCTACTTGTTAAAAAACAATTTTTATCACTTGCGCCCAAAACATAAATCATGTTAATCAATTCTTCTCTAGAAAAATTCATTTTGAATCAATTTGAACACCGTTACTACACAAATACAAGGGTTTGACATTTCGCCATGACAATATTTTACCCGTTTTCATTTGTTTTTACTTTAGGATTGTCTAAGGCATCTTCGTACATTAAGTTCTAACTAAATGTTAACACTACCTACGCTTTTATAATAGCCAAAATAGTAAATATTTAAGAACAGTTGGTTAAATATCTGTTCTAAGTCTTTAGGTCGCGATTCTTAGCACAATATTATCAGCTGAATTTTTAATTTTGCGTCACTTGTAGTGTATTATAATTAGAAAATTCGATAATAAAGCAAATTCTAAGGCGATTGCCATTGAAAACCAAATAATAAATACAAAAATGTCAAAATCTCGGAAACTATGACAAATAGGTATAGCACATATTTATAACGAAAGATAGGGTTTTGGGTCACGAATAGTGTAAAATATTAAAATACTATACATTCCATTTAAAAAAATGAAGATATGATGTTTTTAATTTTTTTAATTTCTCCTACTTATCTAGGGCCCCCTGTACAACTCCGACAAATTTTGTTCACGTTGGAAGTCATCCTATACTTTTGTTAATGTTCCTGCCAAAAATCATAATCCTATATCAAAAAGCCAACGGCCCACGTCGTTTGAAAAAAGGCACTGCAATTCATAATTTTTTACAAAATGGCGGATATTAGAAAAACTATCAGATTTAAACATAGGACATGTTATACAAAAAATGTGTAGAATCACGAGCAAAATCTAAATATGCAAAAATATACAGGGTGTCATATTAAAAAAAAACACAACTTTGCTTCGCTACAGATTTTTGAGACACCCTGTATAGATGAAAATAATTTTAGGTTATGTAGTCCGTATTGTTCTACAACTTTTATATTTGAACTTTCTTTATATCGCTCTCCGTTATCAAGATATCAACCGAGAACGCACTATTGAGACACCCTGTATAAGAGAGAACGCATATTTTTAGCTGAAATGCGTAGTCCTTTCGCGGTTCACGGTTTATCACGCTTACGTTTGATAGTCTTAAGCGGGAAGGCCTCTTATTAAAAGCACTTAAAATTTTATTTAAGAAAGCTCTTAAATTTGAGTTAACATTTTCAAATTTAAAATTCCAGTCGGTGTTGGAAAATATTACTTCGTGATCGGAGAAACCTGTGCTACAAACCGGAGATTGAACCTCTGATGGAGAAAAATGAGACGCCACGTATTCAACGATAGAAGAAGAGTATTTTGATACTCTAGTTGGAGACGATACATGCATTGCAAGACCAAGAAAGTCGAATATAGAAATTAAATATTTATGGATGGCACAAACAGTATAATAGTCAATATTAAGGTCCCTGCATAGAATTTTCCTGACTTTTACTGGTAGACTATCTAGCACATTTAGCAGGTAATTAAAGAAAGATTGTACAGCGTCTTCCCGTATATTTTTCCACCCACCTAGAGAGTTTATTTGAATAGATATGCAAAATATCGTAAATACAAAAGTTGTTGGGTTTTTTATGGAGATTTAGAATACTATATCATAAGTGCGAAAATATTATTGGAAATGTCAAATTTTGACAGGTTGTCAGTGTTTTTAAAAGAAACACCCTGTATATATTTCTGATTTCAAATATATATACTTTTAATATATTCTGTCAATTAGTTTTGGATATATAAGCATTTAAACATTAAAGAAATGGTGAGGTAATTTGCGTTAAAACATAGTGAGCCATGGTCAAGACAATTCCAATGAACGACGCCTTTTTCACGTTTACCGGTCAGAAGTATCTATTAACGGGCATTTTTAATATCTAATACGTTGGACGAGGAGTTATTCGGAAGAGAAACTCGACATGATAAAATTATTTTATATATATGGTAAAAATGCATCGATAGCTCGTAACGAATATCATAGACGATTTCCAGATAGACCAACAACGACGCGTAGCATAATATTAAACATCGTTAAACAATTGAATGAAAGAAAAACACTTAAGCGAAAAGTTAGAATAGTGGAAAGAAACAATGCCATAAAAAAATCAATAATATAAAGTAGGTAAATAATAATATTAGCTTAAAGAAAGTTTTGGTTTTCTATATAGCCTCCTTGGTTTATAATGCATTTCTGAATATTTCTTCTAAATTTTCTGTGTATGGATGCGTAGATAAAATGAGTGATTGGGTGTTCAAATCGTCGATTGTTTGGACTATATTTTGCTCTAAAGCTTGGATGGTTCTTGGCCTATTGTAGTATATCTTGTTTGTCAGATAACCCCACAAAAATATGTCCAATGGAGAGAGATCGGGCTTGTTTGCTGGCCATCTTAATGGTCCATGTCTTCCAATCCAAAATGGATACCTGTCATTTAAAAAATTGGTGACCGGCTGGACATTATGAGGAGGGGCACCATCTTGTTGCCGTATCAAATTAAGATATGAATTAATCGGTAGTTGTTCTAAATGCCCCTCGATTTCGTTTTCTAATAACTCCTGATACCTTTGTCCGGTTAAATCCTCATTTAAAAATATAGGTCCAATAAAATGATTGTTAAGAAGGCCACATCTAACATGTAGGGATCTTCTTCCCTGAATTTTGGCCACCTGAAGAGCTCGCGGGTTCTCTTTTGACCAAAAATGCTTATTTTTCCGGTTAAACATGCCTGCAGTGGTTGCCTCGTCAGTGAAAATTATGTTTGACAGATTTAGTTGGTTCATCATAATACGTCTTTCTATTTCTTGCCAAAAGTGTAATCGGCCTATTTTATTTTGATCGGTTAATTCTTGAGTAGGTAAAAACTTATATGGCTTATATTTATAATGTTTTAAAACTGAGCGGATTTTATACCATGATTTGTTAAAAAAAAGTGGGTGCATCGGGAATAGAGCGCTCAGGATTTTCTAAAACAAGAATAAATAAATTATTTTAATACAAAAGTTTCAAAATTATATTCAAAATATAATAAAATATTTAAATCTTCTTCAGCGTTTCTTTCCACTATTCTAACTTTTCGCTTGAGTGTTTTTCTTTCATTCAATTGTTTAGCGCTGTTTAATATTGTCCTACAAGTCGGTGTTGGTCTATCTGGAAGCCGTCTATGATATTCGTTACGAACTATCGATACATTTTTACCATGTAAATAAAATAATTCTATCATGTCGAGTTTCTGTTCTTCCGAGTAACCCATCGTCCAACGTATTAGATATTAAAAATGCTCGTAAATAATTGCTTCTGATCGGTAAACGTCAAAAAGGCGTCGTTCATTGCAATTGTCTTGACCATGACTCACTATGTTTTAGCGCAAATTACCTTACCATTTCTTTAATGTTTAAACGCTTATATATCCAAAACTAATTGACAGAATATATTAAAAGTATATATATTTGAAATCAGAAAAAAGATCTTCAAGAATAAGATGTAATATACAGGGTGTTTCATTAAAAAAAACTGACAACCTGTCAAAATTTGACATTTCCAATCTTCATGAAAAAACCAACAACTTTTGTATTTACGACATTTCCGTATCTATTCAAATAAACTCTCTAGATGGGTGGAAAAATATACGGGAAAATAAATACAGATTACATAGAGATCAAAGTTTTGATTGTACACTATAAAAAATTCAAAAAAGTTATCCGCTAACAAATGGTCATATTTAGTTATCGAGAGGAAATCCCCATTTAGAAAAAGAATCAGTATTTCTCCATGAGCTGAGTTGTTTCTGTCATATCTAGCTATTATGGAATATCTCTCTACATAATGGCCGATAGTTGGTAACTAAATTTCTGTTGGCTGACTTGAAAATAGGGCATACTATTGTCTCTTTCCAAAGCCGAGGGAATTCAGCAGTGTCAATACACGGGTTAAACAGGCAACTTAAAGACATAACAAATACAGCTATATAATCTCTTATTTGCAAGGATGGTATACTATCTAGACCCGATGTCATTTTATGTTTCATTTTTTTGCCTGCTTTGAGAATTTCATCTGAAGTTAAATTGTGTTGAAATATTTTACTGACAACTCTCCGAAACAGGCAAGAAGGACGTTTTCTGAAAATGATTTACATTCTTTTGACTTCGCCACTCCGTAAATAGTTTATACAAAATTTCATACTTTTTCCTTGAAAGTTCTGGTAATAATTCGTCCGAAGTGGTTTTTGCTGCTTCGGTAATATTTGACGGTGTATTATCCATCTCACTTTGATCGCTTGAACTCAGGGGCAACTTTTAAGAAAGAAATTTGGGCAAAACAATTTATTTTCAATATAAATGTGAGAACATTTATATTGGGAAGAAAATTATGGCGTCGCCTGACGTGCCGATTACGCTCTTTTGTTTTTTCATGGCATTCGCGTTGATTTATTTTAACCGCGGTATTAGATACTGTATTGGGCAAGATAAACAGTTAAACGATGGAAGTGAATGAGAGCATTACCTAATTAAAATCACTTTTGTAATAAAGAAAGAAGAAGTTATTTAATAGTGGTAGAAAAAAATATATTAATGCACTGCGCTGCAAAAGAAAACACATTTATTTTTGTTCACTCTATCTCCATAAACAAACACAAATAATATAGTAACTTTAGAGTTTATGTGTGTGTTAAATGTTGTGTCCTACAGATTTTACGAAAAAACAGAAAATAAAAGCTGTTGATTTATTTCTATGGGCTCTATTTCAAAATAATAATATCTCTAAAATAATTCAATCCTTTTACAACTTTTATTTAACCATTTTTTATAAAACGAGAAACATGAGCTATAGAATCGATATTAAATGCATTTTGGTATCAGCCCTTTATATTTCTAGTTCAGTAAGTTGTAATAAAATATTTTTAGTATTAAATTTAGTTCCCTAACTGTATTAATTTTAACAACTTTTGACACAAATTTGCCCTTTGTGCAGGTGGAATGGAAAAGTGGCTTGTTCAGTTGTAGCGTATTTAAAAATTAACTTAATTTTTATGCTACTATTTTGGATTTTATTTATTTGACGCTAAGTTTTTTAAATCTATAAATGTGTTTCTCCTGATGCTGTTAGGCATCAGGAGTAGGTGTATCAGGATAACCTTTTTAAGTTATGCATGCTGTTTCGTTCTGGCAAATTTGACATCTAACAAGATGTTGTTGCTTTAACTCGTAGAGGTTGTTTTTTTTTTAAATCCCAGTTTTTTTGTACAAAAATTGCAAGTGTTTTACAGTTATCACGTGTTGAGATTCCCCGTGCGTCACGTAAACTACGTTATCAAATCCATTGGAGTCAGATCAAAATGTTGTGGGTGAAAAAGTCAAAAAAGGTTCTGTGCCAAATCGAATTTTCCAGTTCTTGAATCGGTTCGCCGTGTTGTTTGAAAAATTGAATTATGACAGATGAACTTTGGCTTCATAAAAACGTGTTATCACTCGTTTTCTACTTAACTATCGCACTTCAGTGTGAAAAAGTAGATACCCGTACTGACAATCAATTTCATCGGCTAAGATTTTGAATATTCTTCTTTGTAATTCGAGAACTCTAACATTGTTACCAATTTCGTGACGTTGTTTAGTTTTAAAACATTTCCACATAATGCGTGCTGACGAATAATACAATGGTAACACATAAATTGTGGAAAGCGCTCATCTTTACGACAAAATGTGACCAGACCCTTATCACAACCCACCATAGCTGGAGCCCCATCAGTTGTCAAGCCTACCAACACACAACCTGTTGATTCATTGAGTTGAAGAGAGAAATAAACACAGTTATCTAAGTCAGTTTTTAACTGTGAAAAAATATCCTGGCTCATGTATTAGCAGAAAGTTGCATATATTTTATTGCTGAAACTATCTCGTCTTTATTTTTAAACCTGGAGAATAAAGAATCTGCAGCTTCTAAAAACGCCTGTTTTATCAATTGACTGTTGTCTACTTAAGTGGTTCTTTAATTGTTTCAATTTTTCTTTTCTGCATGTAACGGGAAATATTTTTCAAAATTATGATGCCTCTGAATGTTTCCTTTTTTAGCAACCGAAAGACAGGCATTACATAACAAACATACCTTTTTACCTTTAACTTCAGTAAAAAAATACTGTTCTTCCCATTCCTATGTTTTTACTTTCTTATTACTGCTTTCCATTATCCTTTTTATTGATGACTCTGTGTACTAACACATCCAATGCCTTTTAGTTTTAAACTGAACACGTTGTATATCCGACATGCTTATTTATCGCGTTCAAAGCAATCTAGATCGTTCTTGTGTTCTCAAACATTCACGCGATGCTGGCGTTCTGGTCAATTTTACCAGCTGTCCAGAGCACTCACCGCAGTGTTGCCGCTGCTTGTTTTCATATTATGATTTTTTTTTTCAACATTTATGGGCGCTTCTATGATTTTTACAAGATATGTTGTGAGTTAGCAGAAATGTCTTCGCGAACTACCGGTAGCTCCCGATCGACGGGTTGGCGACCACTGTTTTAACTTAACATAATATTAAATTTTTATTTAATACCTACTTCAAAATAAGTTCACTGCAAGAAAAAATGTGACTAAACAAAAATCTGTTAACTCAAAACAAATAAGTAAAACACAAAAGGTATCTACAAAATAAACACTAATTATATCATCATTATGAATCTGAAGCTTTACTAGTATTTATTATAAGTCATTCAACTTCAATATCAATTATAAGCTGTTCTCCTTCATATCAATTCTTAATTAGTTTTTCAGTGGGTCTCACATAGTTTTGCCATACTTCTGCAGTACAGGGTGTCCGGATTTGGTTGCAAAAACAGGGTATCTCGCTTATTTTTAAAGATAGAACCTTGCGGTTTTCACGAACCTGGGCTAATTTTTTGTGAAACTCATGAAGCCGTAAACAAAATTTTCATAGCCTTCTTCGTTTATGAGATACAGGGCGAAATAGAAAATTGCATTTTGGGACCCCCCTCGTATCTTGGTTATCCGTTTAACTTAACGCAAAGGGAAAAATTGCTGCTTATGCAGTTTTTTACGCTGGATCCAGTGGCGTAGTCATATTTTTCATTTGAGTTGTTATTTTTTAGATATGACCCAAAGTTGTGTTTTTTTAAATGGGACAACCATTTGTCCAGAAATTGATTTGTTCTTTTAAAAGATTCTCAAAAATATATAATAGTATGGGTCTATTTTAATAAACAACAAAAATCCTAATTTTTATAATTATCATCCCAAATTTTGCAGTAAGCCATGCAAAACGATGCCTTTTCTTTTGTTTTCTTGAAGCAAATGACATTTCCCAATTTTTGTACGCGTATATAAAATATAGCGCTAGTTTTTTGTATTTATTTATTGTGTAAAAATATATTTGTATTATTATGGAAAAAAACCAAACTTTCGAACATTATGAAATGTACATATGTTAGCTTGTTTTATATTAAGTAATGAAAATGTTGAAGCGGCTTCTGAGATGTATTTTAACAGGTAAATAGTTAATTTTTAGGTATGTTGAAATACTATTGCTTAATTTTTATTTAGATATCCAGAAAGAAGGCAACCTAATATATCCACTTTTTATCGGATAAAAAAGAATTTACTTAATCACGGATCATTTATCAAACCTCGTACGAAAACATATAATAAAGAGAATGGGAAAACTGGAGTCCGGTTTTGGCTAATGCAGAAGCTTACCCTAAGAAACTCTTGTAGGGCCAGTGAAAAGAGCATAGGGATTCCAAAAACTAGAGTTCAAGAAATTCTAAAAAAGCACAAATACCACCCATACAAATTTAGGCTCGTGCAGCACTTACAGCCAGGGGATGCAGAGCGTCGGGTAGTCTTCTGCAATTGGTTTCGAGAAAGATGCGATATGGTTAGAGATTTTGAAAGGAAAGTTATATGGTCAGACGAAGCACATTTCAGTAATTCTGGTATACTCAATAGGCACAATAGTAGATTTTGGTCCCAGGAAATCAGCACCTGAAATATTTCCCAGAAGACAGCAGGGCAGGTTTGGTCTAAATGTCATGCTTCATATTAGGAACACATATAAAATTTTATATATTTGGCTAAATGAATATAGCAATACGTACGAATGAAGCACCAACAAGTAACATAAAC
>JAUTXW010005434.1:0-2500 GCA_030620095.1 Kuschelorhynchus macadamiae
TGATTTAAAATTTTATACTATTGACAAATAATTACTACAAAATTAATAAAATAAGGTTATATACCTCGAAAAATGCATGTTGATTATTTATTTATATTTGAACGATAGGTAGCAAGTTAGTGGTTTGCCAGGCAACTCATGGCAGAGTTTTAGGTTAGGTTATCTATATATATATATATATATATATATATATATATATATATATATATATATATATATATAGCAGAAATACATAATTTCTGCAGGTGCACAACGGCCTACAAGAAGAATTGCTTTTGATTATGTCACAGGGTACCCCCTCCTGCGATCATGATTTCTGGGCCTTTACCCTCATCAGGCAGGATTGTACCCAGGGAGATCTGAAATAACAGATTGCTCGATATGACAAAATCGAAAACGAAACGTCTATCATACTGGAACAGTACTACATGCTGAGTATGACACTTAGCGCCACCTATTGGGGCTCCGGTGGTTTCCGGCTGCAAACCCATAGGAATTTGGCAAAGTATGCACTAGCACCGTCATGCGGAGAGTAGATACTAAAATCAATAAAAATGCGCTTTCACACATCAAGTTCTTTGCCGGAAAAGAATATATGTAGAATAGCAGAAATACATAATTATTTCTGCAGGTGCAAAACGGCCTACAAGAAGAATTGTTTTTGATTATGTCACAGGGTACCCTCCTACGATCATGATTTCTGGGCCTTTACCCTCAGTTTAACGGCCATTCAGACAAATAATTCTGCCTTTGATAAGCTTATTCAGGTATAGGGTCCAAAAATCATGGACCATTATACCCCCAAGCCTTTAAGCGTTTTCCATCATCTCGCAAAATTGACGACATTATAATAAATGTCTTGTAGAAAAACATATTACGGACAAATTACGGTCAATTCGGCTAATATAATACCGGACTGTCAATCAGGTTTTCGTAAGAATTATACTGCCACTACTAGTCTTGTGCATCTTTTAAATGAAGTCAGATTTAATGAGGAAAGAAGGGAAAACTCATGTCTATGTTTGCTTGATTTTAGTAAAGCTTTCGATACCTTAAATCACGAAATGCTATTGGCCAAGCTCCACTATTTTGGGCTGTCATATAATTCAGTAAAATTTTCCGAAGCGTATCTTTCTGAGAAAGCCCATTGTGTTGATGTTAGCAAGGAATGCAAATCTCAAAAGTCAAATTACGTTCCCACGAGAATCGGGGTTCCTCAGGGGTCTACTTTGGGACCGTTATTTTATTATTATTTTGTTTGTATCTTGCTTATATGAATAATATTGTAGAACATTCACAAATACAGCAATATATTGACGATTCCTAGTGATACATATCATTTTCAATAGAAAATGTTCAAATTGCCCAAACACAGCTTAATGTAGATTTAGAAAAAATAAATATTTACGCGACACTCCACAATTTAAAATTAAATTCCAACAAACCCTGCATTCTCTTTTTTGGATATCACAGAAATAAGAATTTTATTGAGTCTAATAATTGTATTATACATATTAATAATATACCTGTACCAATAGTCTAGGAAGCAAAAAGGCGTTTATTTGATATAAGGGGTTGATCTTTCAAACTCATATAAAAAATAAGCTCAAAATAGCATACATGTTTATCCTCAGCGACTAAATACTATTTATAGAATTCCCTAGTTTTATCTTTATTTGACTATGGAGATGTTGTTTACAGTGACTCGTTGATAGAGAGTTTGTCTCATAGTATACAAAAAATTCAGAATTCTTGTATGCGGTTTTCATTTACTATACCATTTAGGAATCGCATAACTCCCTCTTTAAATCATAACGGCATTTTGAAAATGAAATGAATTAATTTGTATGTAGAATTTTAAAAAGGGGAACCTCCGAACCTATGGGTCGTGCCACACATGCACAGTTTTTCTGTGTATTGTGTTATCGGTTTTGTAATCGCGACATAGTCCAGTTTTCAAATATTTAATAAAAATAAATGTAATTTTTGAGATTATTATTTCGATAAATAAATTGTTCTTGAGTTTGAGTTTGATTTTGAAAAAACATATCAACCTTGAACTTTTTTCAGAGTTGTATATCGGTGCATCGTTACCTTCGTATTAAAATTGCCCTATTTTTTTTTCTCGGACGAGCTTCAGATTCAGACGAGAATTTTGTTCCGATTTCCAATTCACCCGATAGTTCTCCAGCATCCACCAATAATTGTTTAAAAAAGGCATCTGTTCGACAGCTTTGAAAATTATTTTTAAGTGATTCTAGGCTTTTGCCAGATTCAATCTGTTAATGTTCGTACGTTGAAGCAATTTACTTACAGGATTAATTTTATTTAATACTTCATACCATACAATGATGTACAACAAAAAATCAAACTTCTTAATTTTTTTCGCAAAACTGTCGGCTTCATGTCTTACAGTGGCATCATAGGATAAATCATTCACAATTTCTACAAGAGCATCATAAATTTCTCCAATCTGATAATTTAACGGTTTAATTAATAG
>JAUTXW010005434.1:7500-92500 GCA_030620095.1 Kuschelorhynchus macadamiae
AGTGGTTTCACGTGCCAAGTACAAGGGCATGGAAAATGGCGGTCTGGTCTAATCTTCAGGTAAAATCCTCTCTTAGAGAGATTTTCTAGCACGAAAAATAACACTCACAGGCAAACTATACTGTGCCCAAAAAACTATTGCGGTGTTGTGGAAAAATCCCGCTAACGGATTTCCAAAATTTTCCTGGATTATTTCCTCAGACTCGCGCTGAAGACTTGTGGGTTATCTGCAGGTGACCAGAAAAGTGCAAAATGTATTCCCCCAGCTTCCTTTCAATTTAGAACTTTGCTTAACTAAGGTGGCGGAATACCATTGGCTAGAATATGTCAGGTGCTAACAACCTTGCCAAAAGAGCACATAGACGGAATAAAACGAGAATATGATTAACATGTTAGACAAGAAAAACGACTCTCCATTGGTTGAGAAAGATACAGGAAATAATGCAGGAATACACTTGGCAACAGCGAAAAAGATGCCTGCGCTCTTGATAAGTACCGGATGGAGGGTTTCGAGATTAAGTTAATATGGAAGTCTTAGCCGAATAGATCCGAAAAGTTCCGAGACGACGCAATAATAACATTGACAGAAACAACTAACCTGAAATTTAAAAACAACGCCAAGGCGAAATGGAAATGTAAATAAACAAATAATATTTAATTAATTACTCAGAAAAGTCAAATATTAGTCCGGAGTAGAGTACCAAAGAGTCAAAAAAATGATGTGCTAATGCAGGAGTAGTTAAATGCCATAAAAATGAAACGTAAGTTGAGTTTAATTTAATAGAATTTTTCCAACTGTATAAACTCATTATTTAACCATAAAACAGGAATTTATTCACACAATTATTAACTATTTATTTTAGGAAATGCATCAGACGCAGACGTAATGAAATTTCAGTTTATAATAGGCTCCAAATAATTATGCAACTATGGACAAAACAAAAGTCTATCTGAATTTCGGAACATCAAACATTGATAGAAATTATAAGAAGGCTGTAGTTTATATAGTCTCAGAAAAAAAAAGGTAAGAATATTAATATTGAATCGAGGAATACCTTTGGGTTATTTATGTCTAACTTAAATGAAAATACCTTTATATGTTACATATTCACAGCAAAAGGGAACACGAATAATAAAATGTAGATTTAAGAGAAAGTATGAAGTGGTGTATATATAGTATCTATAGTCTAAAAATAATCCTAGGTATATCTGAAAAGAAATATTTATCAAGGCAACCTTTTTTTTAGTACAAGTATTTACAGTTCACTATTAATACATAATATGGACTTTATATCAAAGAATTTATTGGGGTACTAATGATTTGGTTTTTTTTTACAGCGACAGAAGAGTTATACAAAAAAAAACGCTGGAATCTAAAAATGCAGCATATCTAGCCAAGAAAACGAAAATCCCAAGACTTGTAAAAGGACTCGAAAACAGGTTTTCAAAATTAATAAAATTTAATTTATATCTACTCTGTAAAATATATGGGTTTGTCTAAAGTGCTATTTGAAGTTTTTCTTATACAGTATATAATTATTAAATTCGGCAAAATTAAATAAATCCAACAATTATATTTGAACTGATTTTTTTTTGGCGACATCTATGAACGAACGCTAAACTTGTACCATTTACTGAAAATTATTCCTTTATATCTTGAGTTCAGATATAGGTACAAAATTAACTACTTATCGAGAGGTGACACTGTGTGTACGGAAATTTGCTGCAAAAGGTATTGAATTTATATTTCGCTTAAATATGAACAATGTAACCGCTTCTAATAACAAAACTACTAAAATCTAAGTAAATCAAACCAATAAGGCGTACATATTAATCACTAAACTTAATACTAAAGTAGTAGATTATAATATTAAATTAATCATACAATGAAATGCACTTATAACAAAATTAAACTGTTACAACTATATGATTTTTTTTATTTTCTCTTGGAATCATTGGCTTTTAGGTTCATTTTTACTATTTTTTTTTCTATTCTACTCTTAATCATGTCACATATTTAAGGTAGCCAAAGATATATAGACGAAAACAGTATTATAATCATCAGTAAGCATCCTAAAATAAGACAATAACACACATATAATTCTAGTAACTAATAATTACAAACTATATACAATATAAAATTAATCAAAAAATACATGCAATTTATATATTTACCCTACTTTTCCATTATAGAACAATGCTTCCAAGGTAATGTGCTGAGATGTCTAAAGATTCGTCGTTTGTCATCATGACCATTGAGAACTACTACTAACAAGTGCGGGAAATGCTACTTTTCTGCACGCAATTGAAGTTGGCCGAACGACGCGTTGCTTTTTAGTTGGAACAGGTCGATTTGGTAGACTGCACTGGTAAAAGTTGGTGACTAGTGGAAGAAATAGCATTGAAGTTCGATATTGGATAGATTATTTGGAAGACTTGTTGAACTTTCTAAATAACTTTCCGCCACGGTTGAAGATTTCCAACCCCCCAGGCGTTTGATATTTGTTATTCCTTCTCCGTAATCTGCAAGCATTGTGGCGGCTGAACGTCGGAAACTGTAGCCTGTATATAGTTAAGGATTTGGAAGCTTCAGATAACCAGTAATATTAGATGGCATTTTTCCAAAGATACATTGTACTCTGCAAGCTGCTTTCTTGTAGTTTACAAAAAAACGCCTATGTGGGGTTTCTGGCTTTCTTAAAATCGCATATTTTCTGACCAATTTTAAATATTTTCCGCTTTCAGCTTCATCAGATAGTACAAAGCTTCTAGAACGGTAATTTTTTGTGTATGGAATATTTAATAATAAAATATTTCCTTTGTCTTCAATATGATCCAAATACAATTTTGTTAGTTCTTCTCGGCGACATGCGCCCCCCAAACCAAATATAGTAGCTACTTCAATATGGAGATAAATTTCGTCAGGCGCTTCATTCATAAATTTAAAAATTTCCTCTTTTGAAAAAATTTTCGCCTTCTTTGGTCTAAATCCAACATTTTGTTTTTTTAAATAGACCGTGACTTTGAAAAACTTGCTTAAATCCATGTTTTCATTGAGTTTGATCATGCTTTTTAACATTGAGTATCTGGACCAAAGCGTGTTTGGCTTACATGTTTTAGAACGTTCGGCGAAATATGCCAAAAAAACGGGTTCTTTCAAAGTTTTGATGCCTTTAGTTTGACATCAGGTTTTAAACAGAATTTATTTTTTCTCATACCTATGACGGGATTTTGATGGCAGCAGATTGAAGTTTGCTGCTTCCAGCACTGACTGGCAAATCTTCATCTGAAGAATCCACTAAAAATACTTTTACTACACGTATTTTTATTTTGTATCTATGGTGATTCAAACTGCCAAATAAAAAAGCAGGTGTTTATTATTGCTTAACATTGATTTTATAAGGAATTAAACAATTTTTTAAACCACGTTTTACATATTTTTTACTATTTTGTTGAAAATTATATCAGGATTCTAGCAAATTTATGTTCTTAAATTATTTAAAAAATGGGATTAGTGCGGAAAAGTAGCTCTTTCCAAACTAAAGTGAGTGCGGAAAAGTGGAGTTTTCCGAACGCTTGTAGAAAAACTATTTATTAGGGTTATAAAATGTCAGCAAATTAGATTACCTCTAAGCCCTGGCGAACAGGCCCATGACATATACACTTTGTTACACTCTGTGGCGTAAACCTTTTTTTAAAGTACGTTCCTCCAAAAATAAAAAAATAACAAATGAAAGTTATTAGGAGGGTTTAATTATGTAATTAATTAATATAAGCTATTTGAGGCAGTCGCAAAAACCTGACATTTTAAATAATTTGTTTCTTTTTAATTAAGTTACAATAACATGTTATTTTATATGCCGCTACTTATAATTAAACCAACTAATTTGTTTTCTACTTCCTACTAAAAAACGGTCGTTACCTTTTCTTGTGTTTTTAAGATAATTACATAAATTCATAGCGCGAATTTCTACATTTCTCTTTTAAAAGCATTTTCATAACATTGATTGGCTACACAAAGCGCACCATAGAGAAAGCTATTAATGCACAGGGTTCCCAAACAACAAACAACGAGAATCATGAACCACAAGTAGTCTTACCATATCATATGTAAAAAACACAATCGACAACACAGTAGACAAAATCGGAAGAATTCTTAGGAAACACAACATCAAATAATACACAAGCCATAAACAACTATAGGTAAACTACTTGAAAACCCAAAAGATAAAATCAAAGTGGAAAACCAGGTTGTATACAGAAAGGTTTAATTATGTAATTAATTAATAGAATCCATTTTAGGCAGTCGCAAAAACCTGACTTTTTAAATAATTTGTTTCTTTTTAATTTAGTTAAAATAACATGTTATTTTAGTGGTCCATATGGAGCTGCCGCTATTTATAATTAAACCAAATAATTTTGTTTTCTGCTTCCTACTAAAAAACGTTATTTACCTTTTCTTGCGTTTTTAAGATAATTACATAAGTTAATAGCTGTATCTTTTTTTAGCGAAAAAGGGCACTAAAAATTTTGAACTCTGCGAATTTCTCCATCTTTCTTTTAAAAGCATTTTCAGAACGGTTAAAGAACGTCTTGATACGCGTAAGTCAAGAAACTTAAGTAATCAGTTCGTAAGTTAAAAAAATATCAGCTATATATATATATATATATATATATATATATATATATATATATATATACATATATATACATATAGCATGTAGTACTGTTCCAGTATGATAGACGTTTCGTTTTCGATTTTGTCATATCGAGCAATCTGTTATTTCAGGTCTCCCTGGGTACAAGCCTGCCTGAAGAGGGTAAAGGCCCAGAAATTATGATCGCAGGAGGGTACCCTGTGATATATATATATAAATATATATATATATATATATATATATATATATATATATATATATATATATATATATATATATATATATATATATATATATATATATATATATCTGCATATATATACATATACATATATCTTTTCGTTTTCGATTTTGTCATATCGAGCAAATTTTGATAAAGGTGTGTGAAAGCACATTTTTATTGCAATTCTTTTGTATATATATATTTTGTATATATATATATATATATATATATATATATATATATATATATATATATATATATATATATATATATATATATATATATATATATATATATATATATATATATATATATATATATATATATATATATATATATATATATATATATATATATATATATATATATATATATATATATATATATATATATATATATATATATATGTATATATATATATATATATATATATATATATATATATATATATATATATACTAACATATATAGAAAGCTTCGAAAATGCAAAATGTGATTTTTGCTTTTTTCCGGAATTCGAGGAACAAACTTATTTTAAAATATAGAGAAATGGTTAAATGGGGAAAGTTTTAGACAATTTTGTTACATGCCATTAGCGTCTGCGCACGGATTCCAGCTTGGTGTTGGGATGTTTAGATAGGCATAAAATATTGAGATTTTAAAAACGCAAAGTCACTTTTTTATTTCTCAAAACATTACAAATCTGTAACTAAAATGTTGCGCTATCGTCAGATTTAGATGTTCCATAAATATTATCAATATTTTTTACATATCATTTTCTGTCAAATTAAGATTTTCTTATTAGAGACAATGTGTTACATAAAAACGGAAAACTATGATTTGGAGAATTGTAAGAAAGAATAAACTTATTTTAAAATATAGAGAAATGGTTAAATGGGGAAAGTTTTAGACAATTTTGTTACATGCCATTAGCGTCTGCGAACGGACTCCAGCTTGGTGTTGGGATGTTTAGACAGGCATAAAATATTGAGATTTTAAAAACGCAATGTCACTTTTTTATTTCTCAAAACATTACAAATCTGTAACTAAAATGTTGCGCTATCCTCAGATTTAGATGTTCCATAAATATCACCAATATTTTTTACATATCATTTTCTGTCAAACTTAAAGATTTTCTTATTAGAGACACTGTGTTACATAAAAATGGCAAACTATGATTTGGAGAATTGTAAGAGAAAATTAAAATTCAAACTCCTTATTCCAAAAATAAGGTGATGCTGAACTTCCGTTTACAAAACGTCAGATTCTACACTGAAAAGTTTTGCACAAAAACATGATTTTCAGACGAAACGCTTCATCAAGGACGGTTCCTGACTACAGCGAACCCTAGCGGAGACAGCCAACACACGGTAAAATTAAATAAGTTTGTTTACATTTAAAACTATGTGATTTTATGGGGTTTTATCGACGAACTTGAGCTAACCTAACCCTAACAACATATCCATCTAACAGTATAAGTTTTGTTAAAAAATTTCTTCTTTTTGTATACACTGGGAATTTTGCTGGCGCGCTACCGCGCACTTTCTTGGCAGTGCGGTTAACCAATCCTAACCTAACCTAATCCGCATTTTCATTCATTATAAGTTGAAAATACTTTAAAAAAGTTAAAAACGAGGATTCGAATACATATGCGCCGCATCCCAAATGAGTATGTTATATTACCACTCGCTGCGTTGTCATCAGCAGCCGCCCTTGATACAGCCCCTGATCTTTTCAGATGGTGTTTGGTCACTGTTGCCTCTTTTCGGTAGATTTATATTCAAATGTATAAAAAATAGTTGCTTTTAGATCGTAGAGTCTTATCCATAAATGTGCAAAGATTTTTACTAACCTACGAATAAATCTTTTATTATTATAATAGATAACTTAAAGTTTTTTAACCGCAAATTAAATATACAGCTTGTAACAAAAGTAAGGAAACAGCTAAATATCGGTACCGCTTACCTGAATTTTATGAGAATATGTATACTGAATGAAATTATGCCGGATCTATTAGCGAGTTCCGCATTGCTGCCAAGTTTACCGTTTTTCTGTTAGAAAAGGAAATTTTTTTTTAATGGAACACCCTATATTTGATTACTTCTTTAAAATCTGCGTCAAATTCTCAATACTTTTTATTTAGAGCACTTTTTATGATACTCAACAGTATTTGCGAAAATAAGGGTCTAATATCCATAATTTAATGTATTACCTTTTATTAAAATACCTACACACAAGATATGTTTGACAAAGTCAGTTTTGTCGATTTACAAAAATGTATAATGTAACTGAAACCCAGAGAATTAAAATTTTAATTATACTGAGTTATGAGGATAGAATGCGAAACCTGCATAATGTTTGTAACATTTTAATGACAAGTATCCTAACAGAAATCCAATAACTAAATCTACCGTAAGTAAAATTAACAAAAAATTTCGAGAAACTGGAAAGGTAAAAGGTGCTGCACGTTGTGGCAGACCGGAAAGCATAATAATTCCTCATGTTGCTGCCAAAACACTAGCAAGAGGAAACGGCGTCTCAACTTTAAAAATAGGTTGTAAAAACCAACGGAAACAATACAATACAAAACTACCTATTACAACATTAAGTTAATGAAACTAAGTAAGGTGTTTAAAATGTTATCCATTTACTTGCTTAGGCCAAATACTATGAGAAAACATTCAATAAATTAAAATGAATGCCAGCCTCTTCGATTTCTATTTGCTCCTTTAAATACTCGAGGTCATTGAGCGTACTTTTATACACCACAAAATGTAGTCGAGGGTTGTCAAGTCCGGAAACCGAGGCGGCCACTCTAATTTATCCCTACGTCTAATCCATCTTCCAAAAAAACATTGTCTAAATATTCCCGAACATTATGAGCAAAATGCGGTGAAGCACCATCCTGCTGAACCCATATTTCATCATTTCGTGCACCATTACCTAAAAAAATCAAGTTTAAATACTTAATACAGCAGGTAAAGTAAGGGAGTTACGGTTATTCGGAAACAGTTCTGCATTAGCGGGGGCAATTTTGGTCCTTAAAAGATTCAAATATCTTTCTCCAGTTCATGTGTCTTTCGTGAAGAAGGGACCGATTATTTTTGCATCACACCAAATATTTATCTTTTGGGAAAATTGGGTAACATTTTCACGTATCCCATGTTGATTTTCCCTTGCCCAATATCGACAATTATGCCGATTAACATTTCTATTCCAAAAAAAAGTTGCTTCCTCAGAAAAAATAATTTGATTGACAATATTTAGAATGGCATTCTCAGAGAGTTCTGGCACCAAAGTTTGTATGGATGAAACTTTTGGCTTTTTGGAGGTCGGTCTACGCACATGTGTGAGAGGTCATTTTCATTTCCTAATGTTCTGGTAGAAAGGTGCGGATTTTCTTTTAAACCCATTAAAACATTCAGAGCCTGCTGCGCTTTTAGGTCTGCCAGAACGTACAGCATCTTTTACCTTTCCAGTTTCACGAAACGAAACGAAACGAAAAAAATAATTAAGAATTTTAGGCAGATTTAAAAAAAGTAATATAAATAGGGTGTTCCATTAAAAAAAATTATTTTCCTTTTATAACATTAAATTTAAGTAAGAGGTACCTGAGATATTTCGCCTTTTGCTTACTTTTGTGACACGCTGTATAGTATATTTTCGAAGCAGTTAAAATAATTACGAATTATCTCTTAAGTCATTTCAGTTTTGGTTTTCCTTTTTTGCAATTATTACAAGATTGCAACAATATATGTTTACATTTCAATTAAAATATATTGTAATTGTTAACGAAATGTTAATTTCGTTATAGTCAATAAAACTCTAAGCTAATTAAATATTTGTAAATTATTAGCACGAGTTATCTTTTTAAGACGTGTTTTAGTATTTATTAAATATTTATAAAAAAAACAAATATTTATAATGGCAAAAATGTTTAATAAGTATTTAAAGATATATTTTTATAATTTTGTTTGTTTTAAACTGTTTTACTGCAGATACTTGAAGACCACGTAAGCGTGGAAACAACCCTTGGATAAACTTTTCAGAAATAGAAAGAAAAATCTGCAATATTGTTTTACTTTTTTACTAGTTTTGTTATAACTAAATCTTATCTTTTTGCTATCTTTCCTCGCTGTCGACAAGCGCGTAACACGTCATTCACATCGCCCTGGCTGCAGTTCATATATAAACATTAATTTTAGTTCATAATATTTACTAGGGTTGTTTGTCGTAATTTGTTCCCGCGAATAAAGACGGAGAGTTAGTTTTAATAAAATTATATTTGGACTTGCCTGCTGAGATTTGCCCTGTGGTACTTTTGCATTGGGTTTAAGAAAACGTTCGAGTGTTCTGGCTAAAAAGAGTTTCTGTTAGCGCGGACACATTGATAGACACTATTTTTGTTTATGACCGGACGATGTTTATTAGTTCAAGACTTCTATCGACTGATATAATATCCGATCGTGGGCTTTTTGTTTGGCTGGGTATTAAGGTAAGCAAATTGAAACTCAAGTCCTTCGAAGGCAGGCACTTTGGTCCAGGTGTATAAACAGTGCGTGAAAGTACTCTCAAATTTAGGGTCGGCCGAGGCTAAAGGCCAATCAAGGGCCGTTTTATGGTGAGGCAGTAATGAGGTAATTACCCCCCCCCCTCCGCTCAAACCGGACAAACATCATGTGTAATTTACATATTTTTACCCCCCCCCCCCAAGGGGTCCTAAAATCGCCCTTGAGGCCAATATGGTGTTGTACTAGTCTTATTTTATCCCGTTTATTTCCTCTATAATAATTAGGTAGTTACCAACCTATATATAGCAGATCTGGGCTAGAGTATAAATTTAATAAATAAAAAAAAATGTTAGTAAAACGCTCTAGTCAGTCAATTTAATTCTTTGATATTTTAATGTATCTTGCCTCAAGAGGAAAATAAAAGGGATGCCAAACAAAGTGAAAGCTACATACACAATCAAAAAAGCACATTGTCCAGCAAGACCCACGATGCGGCCGGCCGACTTCTAAAAGAAATTGCAAATGATATTTTAAAATATTCACTTGCACTTATTTCGTCACCACATTTAAACATGTAACATGGAGTGAAAATTGCCAATATAATATATTAACTCTAATTAGTCATCACTAAAGTAAAGAACTAACTAAAATTAATTTAAAAATAAGTAGTATCATTTTATAATAATTACAAAATACTTGTAAAATGGTAGTATTCAAATGGGAAAAATTCTGGGGATACGGCCACATGGAGACGGGCCGGGGTTGGGTGATATAAGCTACGACGAACGTTATAGCCGAGGTTATAGCATGGTGATGTATGTGAACGTACCTACTACGTACCGCGTGAATTAGTACATGAAGTCTAGCATGTGAGATGATAGAATCGGCTGACCAAGCCACCGTCTATAATAAATACATTAGAATAACTGTGGACGGTAGCCCGCGGACTGCTGTTAATAGCGTTATTTGTATGTTGGTCAAGGAATGATAATAAAGATACCTAGCTATTTTGCTATTTGCACAGGAAATAATGAACTGCATTTTGGTTTTGTGCGTGTTTAGGATGTTTGCAAAATTATTTTTTAAAAATATTCACTTTTTTAGAAAGAGAATTTTCCCTGTATATTTTCTGGTACGGCCCGGCCGACCCCGCCCCCTCTGACGAACCGTCATTGCTCCAATGTCGGGTTGCTCCAGGTCCGGTATAAATTAGAGGATAGACCCGCCGTCGGATGTTTCTCCAAGAACAGAGAGATGGAAGACTATACAACGCACAGGGGAATAGAATACGCTAAGTCCACAGGAGCCCCGGGAAGGTCCTGGAAAAGAGTGTCCATCCGCTAGAAGTGTTCGACATCAGAAGTAAAGGGTCCAGCAGCTAGTCCTGGACCCTGGTAGAAGTGTGGTGCAAATTTATTAAACAACGTATTAGAGGACAATTTGGGGTCATTCGTTGGAAATTCCGTGCAAAATAGGAAAAGGGATCTCTAAGGAACATCTTACATTCCCAAGGAACACTCTTTTGTACTAAGCAACGACCAGGAGGGTCCTTTGATGATAGAAATATAGTGATATGATGTTTTTCGCTTTCCATGACTTCTGAAGACGACATCACGTATACGCTTAGCAGAATTAATTCTAATGCATCCGGTTCTGCCCTTTATGACTTATCTTTTTAATGTTTGTCTGAAAACCGGTTGCTTTTCTTTGGTATGGAAACTCCCACCTATAGCCATTGCCTTATCAGTAAATCTGAAGCATGTTCTGGCTTGATTTTTCGTGTTTTATCGAAAATTTTGAAAGGTTCTTTATTGTCAAGATAATCGGTTTGGGTCTGAACAGAAATGTTCCAGAAAATCAGAGGAAATTTCAGAGTCGCTACTTTTTCTAATATTTTGGACATCATTTGTGAAAACTTGGATCGGTTTCGGATATCTGGGTTGATCGCGTTGGATTTCTTCAAGACATTTGACACCATTAGTCATTCACTCTTTTGCACAAAGCTTGCCCATTTCAGTTTCGATAATTTGACGGTATACATTTTTGGCTCCTATTTGTCTAATGAAACTTAGAGGGTAATACTAGATGATTGCAATTCTTAGGGATCGAATTTGGGACTGTTGTTCCTGATATACTCGGTAGACATATTAAAAGGTTTATCCAACCATTCTTATTAAACCTACGCGGGCATTCAAGTTTTACCTTTTTTTACCTTAAGAACACCACGTAGCCGATTATGTCATAAACAGGAAATTGTATAGGATCAACCCACTGTCTGAGTTGCATAATTTGAGGCTTAAACCAGCGAAATATGTTATTGTCGTTTATTTCGGAAGTGCTGCTGCTCATACAGTGGGAGCATTTATGGATCTGCGAGCGGCGAACATTCGATTACGGGTGCTGAAGACTAGTGTTTGGGGGTAATAATAGCCTATCGACTTACTTTTAATGCATGTATAAATGCATTATTAAATAATTCTTTTTTTATTTAAAATTGCTTTATTGCTTTGTATTGTCCGTCTAGATCCCACAAATAATGTCTGAGTCTTTAGTTGTGTCTTTCTACAGTTTATTTATAACTAACAAAAATCAAATTCAAAAAGTTCAAAATTCCTGCTGTCGATTAATTTGTTGCCTCAGAAAGTTCGACTCTAGGTGTCGTAGTTTAATGAATCTTAGCTGGCTCAACATGAATATCCGAAGAAAGCTGCATTTTGGGGTGTTTGTGCATAAGAGCATGGTTATTTCCAGATATTTAAAGTTACAACTTATCTCACTTAAACACATAAACATAAACACATAAACTTTTGAAACTTGGTACCTTTTTGGAGCACGCACTTGAGACTTTCGAACGAAATCAAACGGATTTTGGTATAATTTTTGGTTTTTGATACAGGACAACTTTTGAAATACTGATTTGAAATATTTAGAAAATGTTCCTTTTTACAGTCTTATTAAGCCTATTGAAAATGGGTGGGAACGAAGTTTGGAAAGTATTTCTTTTTACTTGTTTGTTTGGTCAAAAAGGGTCCATAAACGCCCGCTGGCGCCCAAACAATTAAAATTCTGAAGGAGCATAGATTTCTAAAATTCCTATAAAAAAAATCTAAGCAAATTACGATTATTGCTGCCTTATTTGGAAAAATTAAATTTTTTATTATTTTTTTGTTTTTATTGGCTTTATTGAAAAATACTATACAACAACAATAATGAGGAGGTAAAAAAGTAGAAAACTGCGTTTAAAATTTGGAGCAAAATGTTTCACGAGAAAAACTACTTACGTACAATCTAATTTTTTTTTCCGTTTGGAGATTTTCCGCGGCCTTGACCAATATTAGATTTTATTATAATTAAGCTGTATATTTTAAAGTGTTGGGGTATTTGTTTTCGTAAAAGCATTTCGATGGCTCGAGGTCCTGCCAAAAACCGAAAAAAAGGTTACGATTTTTGGAAAATTGAACTAAAAATCAAAGCATTCCCTTACTTTGAAACCGAATATAGCATTTTTCGCACAAAAAAACGTCAATCTATTTTCTATAACTTCCAATTTTTACTGTTTGTTTCTACAAAATTTGCACATGTTTTTCAGCTTTTTCTTGTAAGTTGAAAAATTCCAAAACATCCTGTCATCTTTGACAAAGTGAAGTTTTGCTGCTGTCAGATTTATATGAGTATATATATATATAGGAATAATGTGACACGCCAAATTTAAAAAATACAGTGGCGACGTTGCCACATCTTTTTTATATATGTCCCACAGACATTAGATACAGGAGTTTTGTATATAAAAATATGTGGCTGAAAATTTTTTATTTATATATATATATATATATATATATATATATATATATATATATATATATATATATATACTGGGTGTTAAAACACTGTTACAATACTTTTACGAGGAAATTAAAAATCACAAAAACGCTGATAAATTTTATTATAAATTCGCAAATCGCAGATTGAAAATCGGACGGAAATCGAAGGAAGAAATAACGAATAACGATCCGCACATCGAAATCAAAGCTTATAAACTCACTGGCAGATTTAGAAGTTACAATATTATGTATAAATAAAGCACTGCATCAGTTGAAAATAGTAATTCGCCCCTCCCCCCCTGGACGGGATCTGTAGGTCCTCCCTTTATCTATTTTACATGTTCAAAAATCTTAATTAAAGTAAACTGCCAAAAAAAGTCTTCACTTTATACAAGTTAAAATTATTTCGCTCCCCTCCCTCGACATCATCCTACGAACAGCCATACGCTCAAATAATAATTGTAATTTGTTCTGCTAGCCCCTGTTTCTTTCAGTGTTATATTTGTATTTTGCAACATGTCAGTACCTTTTCATATTACTTTGAACGCGACTTGACCTTGTCGCTGATATTTCCTGTGGCAGTTCAGCCTTAAATGAATAGTGGGCTTGATTGATAATGTCCATTTTTACATTTAGGTTTAATTTTTTTTTATAAATCGGTTTGTTCGAAATTCCTGCTACTGATAACCTATGGCTGCTGTAGTTGTAATGTTTGTTACTTCTTAATATTTTGGTTAATGGATTAGTTTAGTTTGCTGGTAGATCTTAAATGTATATGTTGGTTTGTATTTGGGGTTGTTTGTAAGAATAGCCGTCACCGGCTAAATATAGCCTTGTTTTCGGTGTTTTTATATCTTTACCATCATTTTTGTATATGCTTTTACGTATTCTCTTTTCTGTTAAAACCCCTATTTTTTAAATATTATTACTATTATTATTATTATGTTTATTAATTTAAACACAAAGTAAACAGTAGTAAGACAAAATCTGCATTTTCATAAGCTTCAAATATTAACCAGACTAATTTAATGTTTATTTATTTGCTTTTTAATATCAGTGAGATAATCTATAGCGCTACTGCCGCTGCTGATAGCTTTATACAGAATCAAATGTAGTAAATCATATTATCCGATTTACTTTATAATTGCAATACAGTAATAATACTCTATTTTATTTTCAGTAATAGCACGGGTTTAATACTGAAACGCATTTTTAAAAATAAGTGTTTTTTTTAAATAAGTGTTTTTTTTTCTTTGACGCCCTGTAGCTCGAACGATTTTGTCGCGACATTTGCTCAGGTGGCAAAAAACTACATCATATTAAATTTTTAAGCTGTTTGAGCCCAACCACTTCCATTTCTACCGATTCTTTATTGGTGCCTTAAAAATGTAATTTTAAAATCTTGTTAATCTCGTATCGGAAAATAAGAGGAAAAAAGATTTCTATTTTAACCGTTTTATTTAAAACGTATTAGTTCGTTATCAAAATTTCCGGCAGTCAGAATTTCATCGACGTTTTAGATTCAATTATCAATGACTGACATTTGTATGGAACTTCGACTTTATAATAATGGTAGGTATGTTTGACTGTATGAATAACCCACGCATTTTGTAAATATCGAATATATCACTATAAATAAACGGCCCTTTAACTTTTCTTATTAAATATAAATAAAACTGTTAAATTCAAAAATTTTCTTATTAAATAAGAATAAAACTGTTAAATTCAAAAGATTTTTATTTTATTTTCAATGTTACATTTTTTATTTAGGCTCAAAATGTCGAGTTACTCGAGGCACCTTCAGGAAGCTTTACTCCACGAAACCGAAAATCATTTTTTTTTCTGTTTTGCGCTCCTAAATACGTGTTTTGTCGTTATGCAAAGTAATGTTGTGTTGGCCCACTTTTCGACACAACTTTTTTTTCTACACTTGACAAGGCTGAGTCATGGCCAATTCGAATTTGAAACCTGTCACGTCTCAAGCTTGAAAAAAAAATGACGTGCATGTAACTGTCACATGCCATTTATTGTAACAGTAAATATCTGTTTAAGATAATGCTTTTTTTTTAAATATAGTCCACAAAATAGAAAAATAGTATAAGATATACGTTTCATAAGACATTTAATCGGACTCGCCTCAATTCGTCTGTGGCTTGCTTATAGGGGTCATCATACATACATGGGAAAACTTCTTAACATTTTGTTTTTCTCAGCTTCTCTAATTTTTGTCAAACATATGGAATGCCTTTAATTAAAGGTACGAAACCTAGTATATTTTTAATGAGGAAGAAAGTACCCATTTAGGCATAATATACAGGGTGCTCCATTAAAAAAAATGTTTATTAGTTGTGCTACACATTTTTGAGATTTCGTGTTTATATAATCATTAAATCTGTAATCTACGTAATAACCCCTACAACATTTATATTTACTAAATTAAGCCAATATTGGTAGTGGCCAATTGTGAGAAAAGACCCTGTACATAAGGGACGTCAGAAGTTGAACGTCACTACTACAATAAAAGAATCTGTCTTCAGTATTTTTTATTTTGAGCTAACTTTGTTGTTTTGTTAGCCACATTACAAAATACTAGAATCCAATAATTTTTCTTTTTGCCTAACCTGTTTTTAGCATTTGAATTTTCCTTTATATTGAAACACAGGAATAAACTTTTCATTCTGTATTTCCTCATAATTCTCCATCCCCAATATTCAGTGGCGTAACTACAAATTTTTGGGCCCCCGCTGTTTTTCACCAAGGGCCCCTATATGCACGAACAGAAAATAGGCGATGACAAAAAAAATTATTCATACTCTTCTGTATGTAACCGGGTTCGGTCATTTTTAAAAGTAACTAAAATTCCCCAGTGTCTGAAAAAGACTGTATAAATTACCTAAAAAGACCGGTCATTTATTTATAAGTGACCGATTTTGGAAAATAACCGATCACTTACCTTTAGGTATACGTGACTGGTTTATAAATGACCGAACTATAAATGTCAAAGTGACCAATTTTTAAATGACCGGTCACTTGTCAACACTAATCCTCTTTATAAGAAAATGCAACCCCAAACTGAGGGTTTGCTTTGGGCTTCATTTCACACCGGGCCCCCTGGTATTAGTGGTAATGACTAACCTGTAATAATTATATAAAAAAATATACAAACCTAATACAGATTTTAATATATTATTCAGAGAAGGACACGCCACTATTTTGCAGTCGAACTACCGAGTAAATTTGGTCGCTGCTAGGTTGGAGTTATTTTATAGTTTACATTTAGTTTACCTCGTTGTATGTAGCCAACAGTTGCAAGGGCCCCAAAATATTTCTGCGCATGTCCCGAAATGTGAATTCGTTATTGGTCTGTTTATAAATGCCCTATAGGAAGTCAATGCCATTTGACTTTAGGCTGCGCGATTGCTGTGGGAGTGATTCGGGCATCAGTTTTAAAAGATATAATGCTAGTTATATATATTTTTTGAAGTCGGTTCTATTTTTTTTTAATATTTTATTAACGGATTCTTTTAATTTTTGGAATGATTATATAGAGTTAAAAGATGCATGTTTTCACTGGTTGAAGTTGCTATATCTCATAGGCGTACCTTTTTATAGTGGCAATATTTTCATTACTAAACTCCCGGTAGGAAAAAAATATTTCAAATGTAATATCAGCTGTGGATTGTGCACAACGTAGAACATTCAAATGCCAAGTTTAGAAATGATATGACCAGAGGACGTTTCGAGTTCGCCACACAAAACCATCTTCAGGACACTGTTTACCATATTTTCTTTCACGCGTTTTTATACGTCCCTGGCGTCATTCTCCTTTCCATATCTCAGACGGTTTTTGAAATTCTTTGAAAATCTATCAAAAATTATTTAAATTTGAGAGTTCATATCATTACCAAACTTGGCATATCCTTATTCTAGGTTGTAAACAATCCACATATGATATTAGACTCGAAGTCAATTCCTTCCCCCTACAGGGAGTGTAATATTGAAAATATATTTTATTTTGGCCTTCATAAAGGTATACGCCTATGAGGTATAACAACTTAAACCCGGAACACTCTGTATATTATATATCCATCAAATAAATTGCGACTTATTTTTTAAAAGCTTTTAGGTATTTAACTTCACTTGTATGTTAGTTAGTTAAAATGTGTGTTTGAGTCGAATCTTGCAAGTAACTTTCAGGCCGCACTAAATAGATGTTATCTATTTAGTGTGGCCTGAATGTTGCCATGTCTTGTTCGATCTACTGCGTAGCTATATTGATTTATTGTGATAGTGCCGATCTTTATCATGGGCTTTATTTCAGCTACTTGAAATTAACTACAGGTGAATTTCACCTAAGTATTTTTTTCCACCTAAAATCGTAAATAGATATCAATATTCACTAGTAAAAATATGAAAACACAAAAAACTATGAATATAGAGCAATAAAAATGAAAAGTAAGGTTATATTTACTGCTATCAACCAACATTAAATATAACTAAACAACGCCATTCGCCAATAATAAGAATAAGTTATAGTGTTATAATGTTTCGTGGATATTCCGATAACTCCCTAATAAAAAGTTAAAACAGAGGCGTTTATGATGCTACATATAGTCAAGAGAGAAAAGAGTAATTTAAAAGTATGCTTTTAGAAAATCCTATGAACTCAAAAACATTAATGATTCAAGCTACATATTTTAAATAATATAATATTTCTCTTACATTGTCAAAGCTTTCCCACTTTCAGCTTGTTAAATTTGCATTTATACCATGTAGTAATATCTTCATGTTTCCATTAAGATACTACTTCTTATTTTAATGATGACCCTATCGTTGAATACAAAGGATAATTAATGATGATAGATTAGAAAAGATCGTGACTAGCCACAGACCCGGAATTGCAACAATCTTCTGTAACTTTATCGTATAAGTTTATCTCAGAACGTAGGCAAAGGAAACTTAGAATAAAAATAATTTTAATTAAAAAAATACTTGGAACTATTGATATTTTAATTATTATTTACTAAAATTTAAAAAGTCTGTGCGTGTGTGTGTGTGTGTGTGTGAGTGTGAGTGTGAGTGTGTGTGTGTGTGTGTGTGTGTGTGTGTGTGTGTGTGTGTGTGTGTGTGTGTGTGTGTGTGTGTGTGTGTGTGTGTGTGTGTGTGTGTGTGTGTGTGTTTTATAGCTCTGTTGTACACCAAATGGCCAGCATCTATCGTTATGGGTATAAGTTTATACAACTGTCAGGTATTTACTGTATTCTCTTACTATCCAATTTTTCAGAGACTCCCATTATCTGCTACTATTCTATACATAACATTACCTTAAGCTAAATGTTATCTTAACTCATATCACCAGAGAAATCTATTAGAATATGTTCCCGTTAATGTAAGACAAAACATGTATTTGCAGCATGATGGAGCCCCTGCACACACAGTTTACTTGCAAGGGATTTTTTAAACCAAAACTTTCCAAAGTTATGGATTGGTCGGGGTGGTCCGTTTAATTGGCCACCTAGACCGCCAGACCTTAATCGTTTGGATTATCGTCCTTGGAGGTGGTTCAAATCACTGGTATATTCCACTAAAGTAAATATAAGAGCATCATTATTGATTTAAACAGAATTAACGTGTGCTTAGAAGTAAATGGTGGAATTTTTGAAAATTATAAAACCTAGACTGAACGAAGGCCTTGCGGATACATATTTATAGAGACTTTTATGTTTATTTTTGGGTCCTGACCACGTACCTGGAATATTGATATTTCCTCATGAATCACCCTATATATCGGACAAGATTGGAAAGATGATTTAAGAAGAAAATTATGTTTGGGTTTTTCGCCACTATTATAATATAAAATTTAAATATTAAAGAAATATTTTATCTTCTTATCTTTAAAGTTTAATATGCAGTCTTTAGTTCTGGCTGCACTATGAAGGTACCCTAGGAAATACACTAAAAAATATCTATATTCAGGATGTTCCGGGAGAAAGCCTACCCCCGTCTTCAGCAAAACTAGAAATAAAAAACTATGTATCAGAAATATAACCAGAATGGCTATTCTCTAAGTCGATTTTAGACGTCACCGGGTATGCCATGTCATAAAAACGTACACAAAACATAGCACTTCTCCAAAAGTCGAAGCGGTTTACGCCACAGGTACGTTGCTTTAATAAAGTTTGAGTGAAAATTTAAAAAAAACAGGGCGGCAAGGATCAAGTAAAATATTTATTTGAGATGTACAGTTTATTTTTTGCAAATTAAGTAAGTATATGAATGTAAAAACTAGAAAGGTGAGAGATATACCATAAATATATCTTGATGTTTCTTTGTTTATTTTGGTGAAGTAGCAGTTCACCTACTTCACCTGAATAGCCCACACTATTTAGTTGGCCATGATGATCAATTTTTTTCTCTGTGCGTTTTTTAAATAATTCGGTGTTGTTTATATTTTCCACTTAAAGATCTACCTACTATACCCTACAATGATAAAAATAATTTTGTAGTACTAAAACTTTAATCATAAATTAAATTAAATTAATAAAAGTAAAATTTGCAATGCAACTAAAATTTTCTAATAAAGCGAACCTCGCCATAGAACTGCAATGGCTGTGATATTACACACAGCTTGTTTTAAAAGAAGTGCAAATGACCGATCATTTATAAAATGGCCACTTATGGCATTAACGGCACAGTATCTTATGGTTATTTATAAAAACGTTTGAAAGTATACTTAAAAGGTTGCTTTTATCTTAAGCTTTCAATTGATACCAAACAAAGTTAATCTGTTAAATAAAAAATGCATTTAATGTTTTTTTTTTATTCAACAGTCTTTTATAAATCGGTCAGTTATGCGGTAATTTTCAAAATTTCGCGTATTTTAGTTTAAAAATGACCGGTCATTTATGAAAGGGACCCGGTTATTTAAAGTCACGTATACGGTCACTTTTGATAAGTGATGTAAGTGAAACCCAACACTGTTCAAAAGCAATTTGAGTTTAATTTATTTATTAAGTGCTTAAAAAATTGAGCTATTGCGAAACTTTATTATTACGAGTTTTCACAAAAAAAAACATTTTTTCTTCTCAAAAACTAAATATATTTTGTACCTACTGTATTATAACATATCTCAGCAGCAAAAGGATTATATCACATAGACTGAAATATATTTGTCATTCGATCAATTTTCTTTGTCGTTGTGATAAACTGACAATTCCAAATCCTTTTGTAACTTTAACCAGAATAATACGGAGGGCTTTAATAGGGAAAAGTTGGTTTACGTCACTGAAATTCACCCGTGTGTATACAAAAATTGGTTTCTTACTTAAACCGGATGTTTAGAGAGCTCGGAAAATAGTATAAAAGCAGACAAAGGAAAATAGGATTTTATTTTCGCTTAAAAAATATGTTCATGTACTGGTTTTCCAATGAAAATAATTGTAACGTTTTGGTAAAAATCCAATATGGCAAAACAAAATGGCGGCTTAGTGAAATGATTAAAAAATTATTACTAAAAAACTGCGCATCCCATTTATCTCAATTTTTTGCATAAATGACATAGGAATCAACTGGTAAAATTTTATTACGAATCCAAAATGGCGGAAGAAAATAGCGGCTTAATAAAATATTTAAAAATTCAGCCTGAAAGAACTACTTAATGGATTGATTTCAAATTGTGTGCCATAGTAAAATAAAGATAAACTAGTAAAACTGTGGTACTAATTCAAGATGGAGGAACAAAATGGCGGCCAAGTAAAATATTTGTAATTGTGAAGAAAATCACTCTCCAAAAAATATGTTTTATCAATTCCGTCTGTCAGTTTGTTTGTCGGTTGGTCAGTTCGCGGGATAACTTAGAAACTACTGATCAGATTAACTTCAAATTTTAGTCAAAAATAAAGGGTTGTATGGGGTTGACCTGGAAATACTTTGGTAAAAATCCAATATGCCGAAACAAGATGACGGCCGGCGTAGTGAAACCACAAAAAATTTACTACTAAGAAACTAATTACCCAATTTCCTCAAATTTTGCACAGAAATCAAGTGTTACATAGGAATAAACTGGTGACATTTTGGTATGAATATGATTGAAAAATCTATTTATTAGATTAATTTTAAATTTTTTCCAAGCATGAAGTGTGATATAGAGATATATTGGTAAAGTTGTGGTAGGAATTCAAGGTGGTGGAACAAAATGCCAGCCAATATATATATTTTTTCAATCTGCCTAAAAAAGTCTTATTCATTTGACTTTAAATTTTCCAGAAAAATAAAATGTGATATAAGGATAAACTGGTTCTAATTCAACATGTCGTAACAAAATGGCGTTGTGAGCTAATGAAAATACTACTTATTGAATTTATTTTTAATTATGCCAAAAAATCAAGTGAGGCATAAGTAGAAACTAGGAAAATATTGGCAGAAATCCAATATGATTGAACAAAATGTAGCCCAATAAAAATCTTTGAAAAGATAGTATGTAATTATGTTACTAAATGACCATGTAGGTACTGAACTAAATTGGGCCACACTTCACTATTCCTAATACACTGCGCAAAACAATTAACGCAACACCTAAAATTTCGTCTAACTTTGAATAGAAATTTCTCGAGAATGGTTGATCCGATTTTGATGAAGTTTTTATCGAAATTTAGGCTAATTCCTCGTGAATATTCTTTTGATATTAAAAGTCAATGTTACTTTGTTCTAGGCAATAATACGGGGTGAAAAAGAAAGACATGTTTTATTTAGCAAAGTTTAAAACACCCTGTAGAATAAATCAGATGGATTCAAGAGATCTAACCAAAAGAATGTTGTAGCCCAGTATGTTTCCAACAAATCGTTTTTTTATTCGCTTCAATAGCACAATTTTTGCCTGAGTTACAGGACTTATTGAAAAGTACTGCATTTACTGTGTTTTAAATGAATTAACCAGTTCATGTTTGAATTGATTCTGTTGAAGACGTTGCCCGGTAACAAGAGAACACAACTTATACCAGATTGACATTTAGGCGTCAGTTTCAGTTCGGTTTTAAATTTTTCTTCTTATTGTGTACAGTCATGCCAAGGCAAACTAGAAATTTGACCCGCGACGAGTGTGTAATTGCAAGAACTCTTAGAGATGAAGGCTGGAGCTATAGCAGGATAGCGGAACGATTGAATGTTCATAAATCAACTGTACATAGAGTCATACAGAGACACATGGAGACCGATGATCATTCCAGACGGATTGGACAAGGTCGACAGCGTGTTACCAGTGAGCGTGAAGACCAGTATCTGCAGTTGTCTGCTTTACGACAACGTTTTTCAACACGCGAATGGTCCTCAGGTAAGCACTCAAACAGTGCGGAATCGTTCGAGGGAAGGAAATTTGAGACCACGTGTTCCTGCACGGGGTCCTGCATTAACAGCAACACATCGGAGAGCCAGGCTAGAATGGGCTAACGAACGTATGAACTGGGCGGAAGCTGATTGGTCGAGAGTGCTGTGGACAGATGTGTATCGTAGACCAAATGAACGCTATGTACAGGGGAATTTTGTTAATACTGTAATGTTTGGTGGGGGATCAGTAATGGTTTGGGGAGGGGTATCTTTGAGGGGTTCTGATCGTACGGAGTTAGTTATTGTGGATGGGAATTTGAATGCGGATCGATATATCAACGAAATACTGGACAATCACGTGAGGCCATTTGCACATAATGTTGGAGCGGAGTTTTTATTAATGCATGACGACGCTCGTCCCCATACAGCACGTGTAATGCAAAATTACGTTAATAATGTTGGGATCGATGTCATGCAATGGTCTGCAAGTAGTCCGGACCTGAACCCAATCGAACATGTTTGGGACTTATTGGGCAGGAGATTAAGGGCTAATGAAAGACAGCCAAATAACGTGGAAGAGCTGGGTGAGCTACTCATCGATACTTGGAATGGGCTGGATGAGGTACTCATACGAAATTTGATATTAAGCATGAATAGAAGGTGCGAACCAGTCATAAGAAACAGAGGGGGAAATACGAAATATTAGTTCAATAGTTATAAAGTTTATTTTTGTTCGTTTTAGTTCTTAGTGTTTTGTTTTTTTGACTGTCGTTTTCATATCTTAATCTTACCTATTAAAACACGTTTTTCTAACTCCCTGTATTATTGACAAAACTAAACCGATCCTGGCCCTCGATATCACGAAGACATTTTCGTATAACTAAACTAAAATGTAGAATAGCGCCATGTTCAAATATCCGGTAACCGATGCGTTCGTAATTTAAAAAACAGTATAATTATTCGTTGCACCCTGTATTATTGACTGAACAAAACTAATATTGAATTTTAGTGATCCAAAAAAAAATCTTCACAACCAAGCTACAAATTACAAACGTCTTCAACAGAATCAATTCAAACATGAACTGGTAAATTCATTTAAAACACAGTAAATGCAGTACTTTTCAATAAGTCCTGTAACTCAGGCAAAAATTGTGCTATTGAAGCGAATAAAAAAACGATTTGTTGGAAACATACTGGGCTACAACATTCTTTTGGTTAGATCTCTTGAATCCATCTGATTTATTCTACAGGGTGTTTTAAACTTTGGTAAATAAAACATGTCTTTCTTTTTCACCCTGTATTATTGCCTAGAACCAAGTAACATTGAATTTTAATATCAAAAGAATATTCACGAGGAATTAATCTAAATTTCGATAAAAACTTCATCAAAATCGGATCAACCATTCTCGAGAAATTTTCATTCAAAGTTAGACGAAATTTTTTTGCGCAGTGTAGAAGAACAGATCCATAACGGGAGATTTTCCGGGTAAAGAAAATTTACTGATTTACTTATTATTTAGTACTTAGTACTTATGTCTCTATATGTAGACTATGCTAGTAATGCATGCAGCGATGCTTGCATTGGCTTCAGAAATTCTAAAATTTGGCATCGACATCGGCTATTCTACACACATAAAATATACCCGAGTAACTACACTAAAAAATATCTATATTCTGAACGTTTCGGGGGAAAATCTACCACCGTCTTCACCAAAACTAAAAATAAAAAACTAAAAGCAGTATAATACTTATGTTTTGTATCAGAAATATAATCAGATATCTAATTCTGTCAGACGTCATTGCGTATGCCATGTCATAAAAATGGGGTAGGAAAGCCGTGCACAAAACATGGCACCTCTCCAAAAGTCGAAGCGGTTTGGGCTACGGGTACGTTGTTTTAATGAAGTTTGAGTGAAAATTAAAAAAAAACACGGTCAAGTAACATATTTATTTGAGACGTACAGTTTATTTTTTGCAAATTAGGTGAGCATATGAATGTAAAAACTAGAAAGGTAAGAGAGATATCATAAATATATCTACATGTTTCTTTGTTTATTTTGGTGAAGAGTTAAGTACTTCACCTGCTTCACCTCAATAGCCCCCACTATTTAGTTGGCCATGATGATCAGATTTTTTTTCTCCTTGCGTTTTTTGAATTATTCGATGTTGTTTATACTTTCCACTTAAATATCTACCTATCGCACTAGACCCTACAATGATAAAAATAATTTTGTAGTACTTTATAACTTTAATCATAAATTAAATTAAATTAATAAAAGTAAAATTTGCTGTGATATTACACAGAGCTTGTTTTAAAAGTAGTGCAAATGACTGAGTATACTTAAAAGGTTGCTTTTATCTTAAGCTTTCAATTGATACCAAAGTCGATTTGTTAAATAAAAAATGCATTTAGTGTTTTTATTTATTCAACAGTTTTTTATAAATCGGTCAGTTATGCGGTAATTGTCAAAATTTCGCGAATATCAGTTTAAAAATGACCGATCATTTATGAAAGTGACCCGGTTATTTAAGGTCACGTATACGGTCACTTTTGATAAGTGATGTAAGTGAAACCCAACACTGTTTAAAAGCAATTTCAGTTTAATTTATTTACAAAGTGCCTAAAAAGTTGAACTATTCCGAAACTTTATTATTCCGCGTTTTCACAAAAAAAAAAACATTTTTTTTTCTCAAAAACTAAATATATTTTGTACCTACTGTATTATAAAATATCTCTGCAGCAAAGGGATTATATCGTATAGACTGAAATATATTTCTCATTCGTTTGTCGATGTGATAAACTGACAATTCCAAATCCTTTTGTAACTTTAACCAGAATAATATGGAGGGCTTTAATAGGGAAAAGTTGGTTTACGTCACTGAAATTCACCTGTCTGTATACAAAAATTGGTTTCGTACTTAAACCGGATGTTTAGAGCTCGGAAAATAGTATAAAAGCAGACAAAGGAAAATACGATTTTATTTTCGCTTAAGAAATATTTTCAGATAGGTGCTGATTTTCCAATGAAAATAATTGTCATACACATATAAAAGGCAGGTATCATTTAAATAAATGAATTGCAAAATCGTATTGAAAAGACAGACGATATATTGTCTAACAAATTTTGAAAATAGCCTTGTTACCCGAATGTGATAGTTTGGCGATACAACTAGTTGGATATAAGTCTACAGTGGGAAAAGTAATTTTCAAATATACACTAAATTTTTACTAAATCTCTATGTACTGAACTAAACAGGCCCACACTTCACTATTTCTAATAGAAGGAAAGATTAATAACGAGGGAAGTTCCCGGTAAAGGAAATTTAATGATTTACTTATTACTTATGTGTCTATATTACTTGTATGTAGACTATGCATAGAGCGATGCTTGCATTGGGTTCAGGAATTCTAAAATTTGGCATAGGCATAGGCTGTTCTACACACATAAAATATGAATTCGTGTATACATGGAGTCCCACAAGTCCTTTAACTTGTTCTAAAGTATGATCTATGTGTTGATAATGTCGTTATTGGATACAAAATTTTAATATTTAACAATTTGTTTTACTATAAAAACTTTAAAAATTGTCCTTTTTAATTTACTGCGTGAACATGGTTGTGAGTTTTGTATTTTACTTATACAGGTTCACACAGTGGACGTTGAAAAAAACTAAAATACTACTGGTAATTTTTTACTAGGAAACCCTACATATGTCTAAAACAGTATTTATCCAAAGTTGACTAAACTTTTAACACACAGCTGAGTCGCATTATTTACTGCTACGATTTATATCCACGCAGATTTAAAAAGGCGTATGAATCACTGATGCCTGTTTATCACACAGGTCACAACAACCCCCAAAAAATTAAGAAAACGAGCAAATGTCATCATCAGATATACACGAAAAATATAAAATTTGGAAATAAATTTCAGTTTTCCGTAGCTATGTGATCATCTAAGTCCCTGTAAATATTTTTGTACTAAAGCAAGTAAGTTTCCAGAGAAAAAAATGAGGAAAATTGTATACCTGTATAATTAAACATAACGGTCAAAATCAGACTCAACCCATTAATTCTGGAGATACTTTGACAAAAGTTTTTGGAAACATGAAACTTAGAACATTTTGAAGATATTCCATTTTGTAGTAAAATTGTTTTGCCTTATTGATTGTCAGCATTGTACATGGTTTTTGATAATAAATGCACACGCCCATTAACTTTCAAATATTTATTGATATCAATAAAAGTTAAATAGCAAAGTTTCTTTAAATTGTAGAATTTTTTAGTGTAGTTTGCAGGTATACAAGGTGTTTAGTTTCTTTGAAATAAACATCAACCTTGTTTTTTGCTGATTATAAATATACCAAGTTGATAACTTTATTAAAGTTTACCGAATATCTTATACGGTAAACTTTACCTTTATCTTTAAAGAGACTTGAGAAATTTGACGAAAACCCGGTCATAAAAAGCATTGAGAAAAACCGGTCATAAAAATCAATATGTTCCCGTTGACTCCTCTATGTAGAAGAACGTTTCATTCTCCTTCTAGCAAAATGCGTCTTATAGTAGGGTTTTTCAAATGTCTCGGGCGTCTTTAAAGGTAAAGGTATGAAACCTGGTATATTTATAATCAACAAGAAGAGATATATAATGTACAAGGTGTTACATTTAAAAAAACTAAAATTGATGTTGATTTTCGAAAAGTTTTCTTGTATATCTGGAAACGACACTAAAAAAAATTCCTTACATTTTTAAAAAACTTTTGTATTTACCTTTTTACGATATCTATGAAAATACGAACGTTAATGGTTATAACCAAAAACCCTGTACATAACTAACAAAAATTAATTAATTCGAAATTTTAAGTATCAAGATAAACAGGTCATTAAATTAGGAACTTGGTGGTGACACATTTTGTTATAAACTAGTTAATTTGAATTTTAAAAATTCAACTAGCCAGGCTGCTATGCTCTCAAGGTTTAATTCTCTTATAATCATTTAATTCTTTTTCAGGTAAGTAACAAGAGTGACACACAGATCTCTGATATCTGCAGATTGGTAGACGTAAGTATACATTTTACTTTATCAATTCATACTTTTTTGTTTTGTTACTCGTCGGATTTAGTGCACAAACAATGTTTTTTGTCAATCAGTAATTTATTATTTTTTAATATATGTTGTAAAGTTTATAGTACACCAAGTTTTTTATATATTAGGCTAGTTTTTTATCGAACACAAATATTTATTACTGATAGTTACATAAGTACTCTTTTTTATTGTATTAAATTTCATGTGCATCGATCCATTAGACCAAGTTAGTTTAATAATTTTTTTCAACAAAGTAAGCTCAGTAAAAATAAACATATTGGGGTATGATCATACATACATACACTATAAACTAAGTAACTACATATTATACAAAAAGGGACAAATATAACAAAAATAAAATCGACCATTAAATATATAATATAATAAAAGAGACATAAAGCTTTTAAGTACATATTTTAGCCACATGACCTAAAATACATACATAAAAAAGCTACGTGTTACTTTTTTCTATAACAATTTAAGAGAACTTTTTCATTTAGATTATTTATGTTGTTAATAAATTTCAAGTTATTATCAATGTGTATTCCCAAAATCTCGTATTTGATTTGTTTTCAACCTTAGAATCAGATAGTTAAAAGATTAAGAAAATTAAATTTAAACGTTAAAATATTAGTTTTTGATACATTAAAACTAACGTGATCGCATAAAATGGGACCCAAAACAGATCCTTGTAGCACACGACCAGAAATTGTAGTTGAACTAGACATCTTTTCTCCGTAGTTAACTAATTGATTCCGATTTGTTAAATATGACTTAAACCAGTTGTAGCAGTCACCCTGGAATCCATAACGCTCCAACTTTTTGAGGAGAACTTTATGATTTACACAGTCAAAAGATTTGGAGTAATCGCAAAAAAACGCAGCAGCTATATCATGATAATTTGAACCAGAATATTTTTTTTTCTAAAAAATAAAATATTGCATTTGATTTACACTTAATAGATAAATAGTATATTGTGTAACAAGTGCGTGAAGTTAACTTTTATACACGAGTGTGATGTTTGTGGCCCGAGCCGAAGGCGAGGGTCACAATATCACACAAGTGTATAAAAGTCTTCACGCACGTATTGCACACTATACTTTTTCTACAACCGTAAATAATACAAGTACGAAATAAAATTAAACTATTTAATTTTCTCCTTTATATAATACAAATTAAACTAATGAACTATTTATTTAATTTTCTGTTTTATAATAATTGTAACTTTTTAATAGAACTTATAGTTAAATTATTTAATTTTCTACTTTATAATAATTGTAACTTTTTAATAGAAATTATAGTTAAATTATTTAATTTTCTTCTTTATAATTATTGTAATTATTAATAGTAATGTTGCAATTTGTTAGATTACTAAATTTAACTTCTGTAGCCTCCTTTGATGATGATTTGTTAATAATATTGCTGCTTGTGATCGAGGTCATATTTGGATTTTGAACTGACAAAAGTCTATTTGAAATATCATTTTTCTTGTTAAGGGAATTTTCTACGTAACCCTCAGCCACCGTTGAAGATTTCCAACCGCCGTGTTGTTTTAACATTAGTAAATCTGCACCGGTTTCAACTAGCAAGGAAGCAGATGATCGTCTGAAACAATGGCCTGTATATTTTTCTGGATGTGGTAGTTTTAAAAATTTTGCTATTTCACTAGGCAATTTTCCAAATTTGTTTATCCCGACGACTTGGCGAGTACATTTTCCTCCTTGATACTTGATGAAGAATTTGTTTTCTTGATAATTTTGGGGACGAAGGGCGGCATATTTTCTGTATAATTCTAAATGCTCGGTAATGGTAAACTTTCTTGTTATTTTGGTTTTTGTATCAGGGACGGATACAACAAGAACACTTCCTAAATCTTGAATATCGCACATTTTTAGCTTATAAATTTCGCTTCTTCTTAGACACCAGCAATCCCAAATATTAATATCACTTTGGTTAATAAAAAAACTTCGTCAGGAGCCTTATTTATGAACTTGAAAATTTGTTCTTTCTCCAATATTCGAGATTTTTGTGGAATATATCCTTCATTCTTCCGTTTTAAAAATGCATGAACTTTTGGATATTTACCAATGTCAATGTTATTTTTAATGCTAATAGTACTTTTTAGCATTGAATAATGACTCCATAGTGTTGATGATTTCACATTTTTTGACAATTCTGATAAATAAGCGAGTAAAACATTTTCAGAAAAGGTTTTAATATTGTTCTTACTGCGCCAGGTCATAAATTTATTGTACGTGTTTTCATAAATTTCCATTGACTTCTGAGGTAACAGAGAATTACTAGCTGTTTTCGCTGCTTCCGTAATATCTGGTGGAGTACACATTTCTATATCAGAGTCCATAATTATTGCTTATTATAACTTAAAATAATAAACTGTTCAAATTACTATTCGAACTTAAAGTGTCTATTTTAAACTGTTTGCATTGGCAATTTGACAACTCGTTACCATGACAACGATACAAATTGCGAGGCACGGCCGCCTAATAAAATTATTACCAGTGCGGGCCCGGTGCCTAAAATTAATGGCGGCCCATGCATTTCTTATTGAGCCGGTGCGTGAAGTAAATCCTTTAGGGAAAGCATTGTATTTCACGCATCGGTGCTTGAAAACAAGCTTTAGCTACTGCAATCAGTGTGTAAAATAGGATTTTAAGGACGGTTGTAGAAAAACTTGTTTAATTGATCAATTACAAGCTTTTTAACGACTTGTTCTATTATTTTTGAGCGAAAGTTTGAAGGACATTCTTCATCGCCTCCTTTATGTATTGGCATTACTAAACCCGACTTAAAAGAATCGGGAAAATATCCTCTTTAAAAACTATGATTTATACATTTAATCAAACAGCTTAAGGTAGTAGTGGGTCAGTTTTCAAATATTTTTATTAACATATCATAAAGACGGGCTGCATTTTTGTTTTTAGATTTTTATTTCCCGTATAGTTTCCAAAATTTCTAGTATTTCAGTACCCAAAAGCACCAAATTTTCTGTGTTGTTTAAATACAGAGAGTAATACTCATTTAATATATTTGGGTGAATATTATTTTGCAAATCAGTTTTTGTACTTTTTGTAGGGCGCCCATAGGGCGTTCATTAATTATTTTCCAGTTTGCTTTTGAGTTATTCGATACGCCAAATATTTCGCCGTAGTACATAAATTTTGCTCTTTTTACTAATTTTCTATAAATGCCTCTATATGTACAATAATATTTTAAAAATTCGGTACTGCTTGTATATTTTCTAATATAATGTAGAGATCGTAAATTTTTGGCCGATGTTTTGATACCCCTAGAGATCCGACATTTTTTCTGTTTTATTTTTAATTTTCTTATACGAAACGTTTTATTAAAAATCTGTTTTAATGTATCGTAAAAAAGTTGTAGCTTATTGTAAATTCCAGTTGTAATTACTGCAGGCAACATAAAATTTTTGAAAGTTTTTTTTGCTTTATATTCTACTTAATCTAAGTCTTTTAGTATAAGATGATGCTTAAGCATAATTTTGCATGTAACTGCTTCATGGTCAGACAAACCCGCAGGAACTACGCAACATTGTATTTGATCGTAATCAAAGTTAAAACAAACATAATCAATGATAGATTCTGAAAATTTTTATATTATTTTTGGGCTATGTACACGCATACTAACATCTAAAAATCGTAAGAAATTAGTTAAACATTGAGTTAATATTGAATCTTTGTCATTAAAATTAATGTTAAAGTTTCTAGTACGATTAATTTACCGTTTGTTGGTATTTGATTTAAAAGAACCTCTAATCTATCAATAAAGACTTGAGCATTACTAGATGGTGTACCGTAAATGCAAAACATAAAAATATTAAAGTCCTATTTAATAATAATACTAAGAAGAATACTATACAGGGTGTTAGGGGTTTGACTACAAGTATTTCAATACATAACAATATGATCCATTTTTATAAAAAGGTCTTAACACCTACAGTTTTTCTTAGTAAACTACCCCAATAATCTTCATTTAGAGAATTGATTCTATTTGCTCTTACTTTAAAAATTTTTACTTAGAAACGGCGGCCTAGCTGACAAAGATTCGCAAACGCAGCACCTATCTTAGTTTTTTGTAGTGTAAGTTAATTCCATACCGATGAATACGTAGTGTCGATTTTAAAAATGTATGTAAATAATGAGTATACAAACATGTTAGTTATTTATGGAAAATGTACACATAACGCACATTTAGCGTCCTAAACATACAAGGAAAGATAGGGTATCTTTCCCAGCATTCGAATGATAGAAGTTTGTGTTTGATACAGTGCGGAATATGGGAAGTGTAAACATTCGTCATAATAATCATGGACCTCGGAAACAAATAGCACCTGAAAAAGAGGGGCGTAATTTAGCTGTAATGAAGGAAAACCCTATTGTGATGATAGATTCAGCATTTATTTTAAGTTTTTTTGAAAATATTTCCTATTGTGTGAATTGCCTACCTAGTTCTCTAAATTGAGGTGCTTGGCAAATTCGTTTTATTTTAATTTTTAGAAAGTACAAACTTAATTAGGGTTGTGCAGATAAAATTTTTCAAATAAATAATAATATCAAAATTATTATAGTTTAGTTACAATGACGGGTTGTATCTTTTTTATACGCGCCGATATTATGCTAACAAATCACTATCTTTTGGCAAACCGAATGACAGACACACCGACGAAATTGACAAAATATATTTTTTTGGCGTATAGGGACGCTTCAGCTTTAAAATATGTAAAACAAAGGAAGGTGATTTTTTCATGAATACCAAAGTTTTATTTGGCGTCCATTTTGTCCCAACAACTTGAATGTGTACCACGATTTTACCAGTTCATCAACCACAAATAATTATTGCTCAAAATTTGAAATCAATCAAGTAATTTTTTCAGGCAGAATTTTTAAATATTTTATTAGGCCTCTATTTTGTTTCGCCAAATTGGATTCGTACCAAAGTTATTCTTACGTAATACTGAAAAAAATCTGGAAGGGTGATTTATTCCCGATTGTAAACCTTATAAGAGAGAAGTAAAAAGAACAAATGTCTACTGTCATTCATCACAGTGGAGCCCGTTCAGAAATACTTTTACAGGCAAACATTCCTTTTAAGAATGGACTAAGCAAAATTTAAAAGGTTTCTAGAAAACGTTTAAACCATATATGCGGAGGACTATTATTCAGATTAAATTCTAGTATCAGCTCCTAGTGGTAGGTTTTTAAGAAGATCGAGATAATTTTTGTTTCCCAAAACCTGGAGTTCAAAACTCTCAATTATTATCTTTAATGCCCGAGGGCGTTATTTTTTATAAAGCAAAATGTCGATATTTGTCAATAACAAACTATTCGGAGATTAATATAGGTGACTGGCCGACAAAAAAAATTTTTTTGTTGTAACACAAATCAGAATAGCATAATTTAATAGAATGACCTATCCAAATACGAAAATGACAAATAGAAAGTTGTAGCACGTAGGGTTTTCTTGTTAGAGTCGTAGAACCATATCGAATGTTACAATACTTAATATCTATAGACAAAATGATTTCAGAAAATTCTTAACCCTGTTTATTGACTATGTTTATAGTTTTCGCCTATTAAACATACCATACATCTAAGAGAAAAGCAAACGAGAAAAATATTAACTTAAAACACTAATTAAACTTTATTTTTTCGTTTATGAGGTGTCCTATCTTCTCTCTTCAAAAACCAACAGTAGTCACCCATCATGGCTGGATCCCATCGTCCTTGGTACCGAATTTCCATTGTTCTTATATCTTGGTGAAACCTTTCACTCTGCTCGTCACTAACAGCTCCCAAATTTTTAGGAAATGTGAAGTGAATTTTTAATGACATTCTGGTACCAAGCGCTTTATAGGCATCTGAGAGTTCATTAACTAATTATTCATAATTTTCATCCATATTGTTGCCTAAAAATCCTCTTACTACATTAACAAATGAATTCCATGCTCTGAGTTCAGTAAAATTGACATCGTCCAGCAATTTTCTGATTTGTGGCCCAATAAAAATGCCTTCTTTTAATTTGGCATCACTTAACTGGGGAAAGACTTGCCTTAGGTATTTAAATCCATCACCACCTTTATTCAAAGCGTTTACAAAGTTTTTCATCAGCCCAAGTTTAATGTGAAGAGGAGGCAAAAGGACATTTTTGGGATCACAAGGATATAAATTTAACATTTTGAGATCCCGGTTGAAATTCGCTTCTTTCTGGCCAAATTTTTGTTACTTTATATGTTATAATGCTGATTTATTGCACGACTGTCCCACAAACAAAGAAAACAGCAATATTTTGTAAATCCCCCCTGAAGTCCCACTAAAATCGCTATAACTTTTAAGTCCCCACATATCTGCTATTTATACCTATTGTAGTTTATTTTATCCAAAATCGGCGCATATTTTCATAATTTTCTTTCATTGCAACTGAATGGGCAACTGGTATAGAGGGTTTTAAATTTCCATTATGCAATAACACAGCTTTTAAGCTATATTTTGATGAGTCTATGAATAAGCGCAACTCACGGGGAGAATGTTCAATATCAAGTTCCTGCATTAAACTGTCTATAATAGTACACGCGCACAACGAATTTTCCATACTATAGAATTCAGAAAACATAGCATTTCTTTTTCTGAAATTCGTAATTTTAGTTTCTTTGGTCAATAGGTTCCATTCCTTAAGACGGGAACCCAGAAGTTCTGACTGTTGCTTGGATAACCCCAAATCACGTACTAAATCATTTAATTCACTTTGAACAAATGTGGCTCGCCGGAACTGGGACCTGTGGTAAAAGTAGGATTGGTGCACTGTTCTTCTGAGCTGCCCTTCATCCACTGCACCAATGATACATTACAACCAACACAGCACACATGGGGAGCCCACCGCTTATCTTGATCCCCAATCAACACCCCAAAATATTTAAAGTAGGCTTTTTTTTCATTTTCGGAAAATGGTCTGGCTTGTGATTTCACCAGAAATTCTCCACAAATATAACAAAATTTCTCAGGAGAAATTTTGCAACTTCAGCGCGTTTGACTCGACATTCTCGTCTTCACGTACACTTGCTTATCGATACACACAGAACCACTCAATTTGAAACTCAACAGAAGAGTGATGTTTAACGTTTATTTTATGTCTAATGTTGTAAACAACCCAGTCTAGGTAATTTTTCCGTTGTAAAATGGACCCATTTTAGCCGCCTCACAATAAAATTGTTTACCTGCCAATATAAAAGGTTCTAATTAGGCTATTAAAAAATGGTAGGTATTAGGGCTTTCCGAATATTTTTTTATTATTGGGAGGGAATTTCCATTGTGAAAATAATGAGCTGGCCTGTGTTAGGAAAATCTTGTCGGCCAGTGTAACCAACCGGCCTAACTAGAATATTAAGGTAGCATCTAAGAGCGCGCTCATTTGCCTAATTGAAGTGATATTGATTGATACGCCATTGCCGTAATACCCGTACCCATGAGTAATATGGCATATAGCATTGGGTAATATGGCAACATTGATTTATAATTTAAAAATTGGAAATAACTTCTGTTTTTAAAAAAGGCTAAAAATTATAAAAATATCATTTTATTTCAAATAAAAAACCTCAACTTAGTACATACCTGTTACAAATTATTAAGTTTCGGTTAAAAATAACATACTTTAATGCGATATTTTTTTTAGTGCTATTTCGAATAATGGTGTGCAGTCCTAACAACATATTTTAGATGGAGTGCAGATTTCATAGACACATTGAAACTATCTTACACATTGCAGCCAGTCATACTTGGGACCTTTCTTGTCGAAAACATATCCACAACACCACAATTTGCGCAAAATTCTGACTCATCAACATTAATTCCTGAATCATCGCTTTCCATCGTTACTACCTCTGTTCAGTGTCTGATGAACTTGCTTCTCTTGGGGTTATATGTTATATTTAGTGTTTTTCTTTGAACGTGTTAACGTGTATTTTTGCTTTGGTCGTTGTCTTTAAATTTTCTTAATGTTTCTCCTTTTGGTTTTATTTTTTTAATTTTTTTTTCCTGCTTTGGTCTTTTGACGGAAATTGTTTCGGGTGAAGTAAGAACTTCAGCATGTTGTTTTCGGTGACCTCGATTGTTACTTGGTCCTGGTTCTATGCTCGGGGACGGTAAGATTTCTTTGAATAAATTTCTGTTTTCCCGATGGTTACCTTTGCATCTCTCGAAATTTCGATCAGCGTCGAGACTGGAGTAGTAGGTCCCTCTAGTAGTGATAATTTCTAGAATCATTAGAAAGATTCAATAGACATGCAATGCCATCTAGCGGCCTTGTGGATAGTCGTGATCGCGAGTTCACAGAGTGGATATCTCCTAACTAGGTGGCGCTAGCTTCCTCGGAGTGTCATAGAAGGCCGCATATGGCTCGAGGGTTGCAGGTTGGAGACCTTTAGTGTAGATAGCTAGTCATTTTTGCTTTAACGAATTCCATCCACCCAGAACTTCGGAAAACCTGTTCGGGAACCGTTGAGTGAGTGAATGAAGTAGGAGAGAGTTCCAGAACAAACACCTAAAATTCATGCAGCCTTAGGCAGTGGACAAGGTCGTAGGTTCTCCACCTCGTTGCGCCAGCTACTGATAGCTATAATGAGAAATTATTTTTCGAGGACAGAACAAATAAATAACCTAACTAAAAATAAAATCCCGCCTGTAAACTTATTCCAGAGCGGCCAAAAGAGCTGTCGTGCCTAGGCCCTTTATTAAAAGGAGAGGAGAGGAGTTTGATTATGTGCGAATTTTACACCCGTACCTTGCACTTCTTAGGTGTTCCGGATTAAAATTGATAAAAGGTGGCAACCCTATATGAACTGGATGACATTATTTTTATGTAATTAAAAGTCGCATAACTGTGAACGTTAAAATGTTTGACAGTTTTTGATACATATAGGTTTTCTACGTATTAAACTAAAACTGTTTATGGAAACTAAAATGGAGGTAGATACCTAACCCTGCCGGCTATTGTTCTAGAAGGTCATACGCAACGTTCCTAGCTGACACTGGTGCAGATCTTTTAAGCCTGAAGAGCCATGGTGGTTGGAGTCATCCACGGTTGCTGAAGGCTATGTAGAAGATTCCAATCAATTGCCCATCACGTTCTAGGACAAAAAAATTATAGTGGCCGCCCCGGGATTTTACAAAATGTTAATGAAAATCACACACAATGCATCAATTTGGAAGCATCTACATTCAGTACAGTCCCAATGATAATTAATTTTCAGAATTGTTCTAATTGCCAAATTAATGTTAACTATTATAAAAATAACTATCTACCATTTTTTTTAAGTTGATTTCTTTAAAACTTTGGTAACATGAACAATCTATTAAAGTTAAAATTTCGTGGATTTCTTATGCGTCATAATCAACTCGCCAATAGATGGAAGGGAAGAGTGAAGAAAACCTTTGTGGTCATTTAAAATTTATTATTTCTCAATTTACTTACAAAAATAAATAATAAATAGCAAACACATTTTGTTTTTCTGGTTATAGAATAGATGCGATAGGGTATGTAGAATGTAGCCAGCTGCTACTGTAAACTTCTTGTTTGACATTTTTAACCTAGCTGCAAGATATTAGTAGATTTTATTTCATATGTTATATTAATTTTTAAAAATACATAATTTAGTATGCTTTTGCAGTTGCGGTGCCGAAAACGGAGTGAACAACTGACAGATCGATTTTAAAGGTTGTCGGGGTTTCGGTTACGATTTTGAGATATCGGCAGAGATTTTGGAATTTCGGCAGAGTTTTCGCGATTTCGGCACGGATTTCGCGATTTTGGTGGAGATTTCGGTTTTTTCAGACATATTTAATGCTGATAATATACAGAGTGATCCATTTAGAAAAACAATTTTGCATTGCAATGCAGCGTTTTTTTTCTCGCCCTGTAAGCACAACGGTTTTTATATAAAAAATTATGTCCTAAAACTAATTTTATAAAAGTTAAAGGTGTGGTGCATCAACAACTCCTAGAACACAAGGACAAAGTGCTTGAACGTGACGTCATGCGTCGTAGGTGAAGGTATGGGTAAACGCGGCATACACACACTGCTTTTAAGGAAGATCTTTACTTTAGAATTTATTATTGGAAACAAATAAAACAGTAATTAAGAGTTAATTCAATTTTCAATACACCAATAAAGGTGTGGAGAGATATTGAGATGAAAAACAGCCATATATAAGAATGTAGTTGCATATAAATAATTAATGTATGCGAGTATTTATGTTATATTCATAGTATAAATTAAAGTTTTAAAACAAGTTCTAAATTTATAGTTACAAAACTTTTATTGTCTAGGTAGCCTACTTATTAAGATTTAAATATTTTTAGTTTACTCATTACCAAGCTTATTGGTTATAGTATAAGTATATAGTACCTCAAAGGCATGGTAAAAATATCTATTAATACACTGAAATAAACATATTTTTAAGCATCCTCAGACAGCAAAAGTTAATTAACCGAATTAACTATAATACTGAGAAATATGTTATGCAATTCATCATAGGATTTTAGATATGTTAGGTATATATTTTTTGATATGCATCTATTTATTCATTTATTTTATTTAGAAAACATTTTACACACTGATGTCTGGTGTCAATGCAAAATATAAAAACATCATTATGTAGTAAGTAGTGTAATATCACATGCAAGTAGAAACAAAACTATAAGTGCTTAAGTATTAATTACGGCATCACTTTAAATTATGACATAATAACAATTTCTACCACTGAATCACGAGGATATTTAAGTCCGCCTCTATTTAAATTATTTATTAGCTTAAAATTATCTCCTACAATATGTTCCTCGTTGTAAGTTAAAGAATTTTGCAATAGTTGCATTTTAATTTTTTTTTAGCAATGTGGCTGCTATACCCCCCTAAATAAGTAATGACAGGCATAACGCTTTTTATATTGTCTATATCAGATCTTCTATCCGAATACTTGCTAATAGAGTATTGATTTCTTATGTATGGTCTTCGATAGTGTCGTGGCCATTCTCAGGGGATTCGTAAAATCTGCTAATATTTAAATTACCAAAATTTATTGATTTTAAAGTTAGCAATGAGTGAATTCTTAGTCTTTTTTCAGATTTTCAGATTCTAACTATCTATTCCTTCCAAACCGATCTTCCAAAGGATCTGTAATTTTCCCAATAAAATATTTATAAATTTAAATTTAGTTCCTTAAAACCGTATTTAATAATTTCAAGAATTCGATGGACAGTATGGGATAGAGCAATATGGGTTTGCCGTGTCAATGTATAAGCATTTTTTTTGATTTCCAAGTATCTAGCCAAATAAGCATACTTTCTAAAACATCGATTTTTGGGTCCTTTAGTTTGTCTTTCACAATAGATTCTTGATAATGATCTAGAAAACATTTCCGTTTTAGTGGTGTTTTTACATTCACAGTACTCCACCATTTTATTATAAATTTATTAAATTTGGCAGTTTTGTGAATATGGAATGTCCTTTCCAAAACTTTGTTGTCCTTCAACAACATATTGATTAAAAATGTTTAATGCCAATTTAACATTTTGTCTTTCAATACTGGATGGATGCAAAGCTTTTAAAGTTAAGGTATAGCCAAATTTTAGTAAACTGTCTTGTTCTAAGTCATACATTTTTTTTAGTTCAGAAAAGCATGCAAATTTCTCTTCCCCAGTAGAAAAGTCAGGATAAGTAAATACTTGCTTGGGTTTTGTTTTAAGCCAATTGTTAAATTGTTAAATCAAGGGGCGATTAATGTCTACAGGGTGTTGATACACAATACTTAATTCTTTCTTTGGAGAAAAGTTACTCATAGCTTTTCCATTCACAGAATTATTGTCACTTAATACACAAAATACTATATCCGATGGTCTCTAAACGAGTTATAATTGTTTGGATAAAATTAAAAATTAACTGAAGGTCAATTTTTGAAACTGAAGCGATGTGAACAACTTCTTTAAAATTAGAAGACATACTCGTAATCATAAATGTATATGCAGTTGTTGCTAACAAATTGCTGTGTATTGCAGACCCTACAATATTTCCACCTCTATAGTCCAAACATGAATCGATGTGAGTTTCGTCCATAAGTGAACTTACATTTTTATCTCTGTTATTTAAAAATTTAAAAATATTTTGGGCATAAACTAGAAATTTTTTTTCATCGATCTTCACGATCGGTTAAAAATGTATTACACATTTTCCTAATTGTTTCAAGGTGGGGCAAAATAATTGACCCATAACTTCTTAAATAATTATAGGATTGGACTAATTGTATACAAAATTGAACAAAATATTATGACATTGGGAGACTATCTATAATGTTCTTTTGAAAGTGTGCGCAATTTTAGTTGTCCAGAAATAAATTGAATGCCTTGCAATAAATTATCGTCCTCTATTTTAGGGTTTTTAAAAACATCGGACATAAAAGTCAGTTCTATTGGCTTAAGGCATCCGTGTTATTATTACTGTCATATTCGGGATTTATATGGTCATGTTCGGGATTTACACATGTCATGGTATTTAATGAGTGCAGTGGCGGCTATTCAGGTGAAGTAGGTAAAGTGCTACTTCATCAGGAAAAATAAACAAGCAAACATCTAACTATATTTATTATATATCTCTTAAAATTTAAGTTTTTACGTTCATTTATTTACCTAATTAGCAAAAAATTGTACATCTCGAATAAATATTTTACTTGACCGTTGGCGGCATGCCTTTTTAAAACCTTCAATCGAACTTTATTATAACAACTATAACAGTGGCACAAACCGCTTCGACTTTGCTGGAGGTGCTATGTTTAGTTTACGACTTTCCTACTACGTTGCCATGACAACGCGTACTCGATGACGTCGAGCGAACGAAAAGAATAATGTTAACCAGCGCCATACAACGCTCTCGGTGAATTGCTAACGCAGTACATTAAACCCACGTGTCGTTCAGTTTGGGGTGGTTTTATTTTCACGGATTTCGCTGTAACCGGTTAGTTCCTTTGCAGTTTGCTTGACTGCTTTGTATTATATTTATTTATAGTGTTGTTACAACTTTATTTGATGTCGGGTTTATTAATTTACATTATTGATGAATCCGATCACGGATGTGGTTTGCATTTTGTTGGAAACTCCACTTAATCGATGAAAGGAACAAGATCAGAGTTTTAATCGTCATCCTGGTTTTTGGCATACAAATGGTTATGTAGTAGTCAAATATTACAAAAATTGTTTTGCTGGCCTTGTTTACTAGTTTCCAATAAATATTCAGTGTGGAATAAGGAAGGATTTGCAGGTTGTTAAATATATGAAGGTCTGTACATAAACATGAAGACTCGGCGGAGCATTTAAAATGCAAATTAATGCTAAAAACATTTGTAAAAAATCAAAGCACTGTAGCTGACACTTTAAAAGAAAATGCTAAACTATATAAAATACATTTTAACAAAAACTTCCGATTAAATAGACTATTTATGTGCTTGGTAATTGACGCAGTTTTGTACCTTGAAAAACCATGATGCGGCCATGATGAGTGCAGCGAGTCAATAAATAAAGGGAATTTTAAAAAGCATTTAGGTTTATTAATATCCAGTTCCCAAGAACTAAAAGATAGTCACGAAAAAATTAAAAATGTTTTTACTGGTGACTCGAAAACTATTCAAAACGAAATAATTGAATCGAGGGATTCTTAGGATTTTATAATGTCAGCTCCGATATTGGATCAAATTTTGGACCAATTTGACTCTAAACATAAATTAATAGGGCAATGTTACGATGGCGCAAGTGTGATGTCTGGCCATATAAATGGCCTTCAAAAGAAAAAGCGCCGCAGGCTGTATTTGTCCATTGTCTTGCACATCGTCTTAACCTTGTGATGCAGCAAAGTTTAAAAACATTTCTAAATGTCGAATTTTTTTTGCAATCCTTAGTGGTATTCCCTCATTTTTTCATCACTCAGCCAAACGAACGTATGCTCTTACATCTGCATCTACGAGGCGTATACTAACAATTACAGAAAGTCGTTGGTCTTCAAATTCGAAGTTAATAAATGTGATTGTTCAAGACTGGAATAAATTAAAAGACGTCTTTGAGTTTATTACAAACTGTGACAAATCTGATAAAAAAATCAATTCCGGCTTGCGAAAGGATTTTTAGGTGAGATGAACGATTTTGAATTCACGTTTCTAGCATTAGTGTTTAATGAAATTATCTCAATCACGGACATACTATTTGAGTTCTTCAAAAAAAAATCGCTTAATATTCATTTTTGCATATCCAATATAAAACGCTGTCGTGAGGCGCTCTGTAAAAAAAGAAATGAACATTTTTTTAATACCATGTTTGATAAAGCAAATTCTATTACAGAAATAAATCATTACAAACGTGAGCTTGCTAAGCTTTCACCTGAAGAAATTAGGGCTAAGTATAGAACCCTTTTTTATAAAATATTGGACCATATTTTAATGGAAATGACACTAAGTTTTTCAAGACTATGAAAAACTTACATTTTTATGTTTTACAGATTCTGCTAAATTTTCCGAATATAGTTTAAATTTTCCGACTGGCCCGTTTGAAAATTTGTTACAGTTATATGGGGAAATATTTTCAAAAAGTAAACGACTTAAAAATGAGCTTGGTCTTATTTTTGCCAATGACAGTTAATTGGAATAGATCGCTGCAAGAGCAAGTGTAAAAAATTAATGAAAATAAAGATATTTTAACTAGAGCATATAAAGTGTTTTCCCTTATTTTGACAATACCGTCGACAAGTGCTTCAGTGGAAAGAAGTTTTTCTTGCCTCAAACGTGTAAAAACTTATTTAAGAAATACAATATCTCAAGAAAGACTTACTTCTCTAGGCAATATTTCAATTCAAAAGGAATAACCCGAAAACATTGAAATAGTATCTTAAATTCTTCAAAATTTGTGAATTCACTTAGTTTTTTATGCTGAATATATTCATTTTTACTTTCTTCAATTGCCTGTTAAAAACGAATGCGACATTGACAAACTTCCACGGCCTTTACTTAAAGGAAATAAATGATGTTTAATTATGTAATTCGCTGTTCTCTTTATTGAAATTTCAAATATATTTAGAAAAAAAATCGGTAAATTCTTTACCTTACTTCCATTATTGTAAATCTTTCCTTTTATTAACTATTTTTTTGACATCTATGATTGCTAAAACGCGGAAATATGTAAAATTTGGTTTGTCGTTATTTTTTCTGTCACTTGAATTTGTGGCAAAATTGTACTCTATTATAACACAATTATTTCTAGCATGAAATTTGAAATTAATCTACCAAGTAGTTTTTTAGGCTTTATTTTGAAATATTTTATTAGACCGCCATTTTATTCTACATCTTGAATTTACCTAATACCTGACTTTTGTGTAAAATTTGAGATAAATTGGATATGCAGCTTTTCAGTAATATTTTTTAACATTTCACTTGGCCGCCATATTGTTTCCTCATATTGGATTTTTATCAAAATATTTCCAGTTCATCTTTAAATTACACTTGTTTTTTACCAGAATTTTACCAGAGCCTGAATAATTACTTGGCAGGTGCCTGGGACTAATAAGTGTTAAGGGGCCCCTTATCTAGGCGAGGTTGGCAACTGTTAAATTACATTTTACTAAAAAAAGCTTTTCAGCTTTGTGGTATAGTCCATGTAGCCCCACCCTCCTTTAATCCAGGCCTGGGTTCTGAGTTAATCGATAAAGGTATTTTTTAGCTAAGCAGCGAATTGAAAAAACATTCTTTCTTGATTGCAATACTTTCTCTTTACGAGGGGAGTAATAAGATTGGTAATATACCCAAAAAATATTTTTGATTAAAAAGAAAACAGATCCTGGTATTAAAAAAAAACTTGACCAACGCTGCTGCGAAGAGAACTCGGCGGCAACAAAATTCAAACACAACCGTCGGTAGCCAATCAAAAACTCGTTAATCATTCACCTACAGAACGTGACGTCAGAGCAATTTTAAAATGTCCTTTTGTTCTAGGAGTTGTTGGGTGCATCCAAGAACAATATGTAGCGGTCGGCTGGTTTTTGCAAAGTAAACTTGACTCTTGCATTAACCTTATGCTATGGGTCATTATAATTAGATACAGTGATTGAGTCTTAGTTTCGTAGTTTTAAAACATCTGAATAAATGCACAATTAAAATAATATTAACAACTTGGTCCATTAGACATTGGAAATGCCCTATATTTGTTGTCTATGAAAAGAAAAAATGATACTAAGAAATTTAATTTGTATTACAAATCGAGTTGCGTTAGATAAGTTATAATAAGGCAAACTTGAATATCATTCGTCTAACCAGTAAAGAATATATTTCAGCCAAACAAACACTTTGTTCATATCCTGTAGCAACATCCTTTAAGTAATTACCTAACCAAGGCAATTCCTATACATCTACCTAAATTCGTCTAGTTCTGATAATTTTAATTGTAAGTACACCAGCTGCAATTAGAGAAAACAAAACTAATTAGAACGAGGCCTCTGAATCAAACCGCTGGCTGGTTGGTTCCGGAAACAGCTGACAATGAATTACTTAACTTATGCATCCAACCGACTAATACTACCGGAGTAAATTAAACTAAATAGCAAATGAAATTATAGAATCTAATACGAGGGCCAGATGTTTTGTTTTGAAACAGCTAATGAAAAATTGAAAACATAATACACTGGGGCAAAAGTTTATAATATGACTTTTGTATTAGGTACTTTATTTTTTTGGAGGCGACACTAGTACGGGGAAAACGTCTTTAAATGTTGGCAAGGTTTTTTTGGCATATTTTTACTTCCCTCGTAAAAGGGAAGTATTATAATCGTCAAAAAATCACCATACGAGACTTTTTCAGATCTCTATGTTTCAGGGTCCCTAGATGCAGAAAAAACATGGTTTTATCAATTGCGACGGTCTGCCTGTCTGTCTGCCTGACTATTCGCGGCATAGCTAAACAGCAACTTACCGTGGACTTCATTGTGATTTTTGGTAAAAAATTAAGGTTCATATGGGGATGACCTGGTAACATTTTGATAAAAGTCCAATACACCAAAACAGAATGGCGGCCTAGTGAAATGTTAAAAAAATTAGTACTAAATAACTACTTATTCAATTTATCTCAAATTTTGCACAAAAACCAACTATTATGTAGCATCAACTGGTAAAATTTTGGTGCGAATCTAAGATGGCGGAAAAAAACTACTTAATGGACTGATTTCAAATTGTGCACAATAATCGATTGTGGTATAGAAATGAACTAGTAAAACTGTGGTACTAATTTAAGATGGCGGAACAAAATGGCGCACAATGCAAATTAGCGATTTTAGATGTCAAAAAATATCTTTCATAAATTCCGTCGGTCCGTCTGTCACTTGGTTTGTATCTGTCAGATCGCGGCATAACTACTTATTAGATTGGCTTCAAATTTTAGTCAAAAATTAAAGGTCATATGGGGTAATAATGATCTGATAATATTTTGGTAAAAATCCAATATGCCGGAACAAGATGGCGGCTTAGTGAAACTTTAAATAAGTCATTACTTAAAAAACGAATTATGTAATTTACCTCAAATTTTGCACAAAAATCAAATATTACATAGGAATGAATTAGTAACATTTTGGTATGAATATAAGATAGCAAAACAAAATGGCGGCCTAAGAAACTATTTATAAAATCACAGCCTGAAAAAACTACTTATTAGATTAGTTTCAAATTTTGTGCAAGCATTAAGTGTGATATAGAGGTAAACTGGTAAAGTTGTAATTCGAATTCAGAATCAGCTTTGCCTTTGCTTTCGCCACTAAGACATGTATCTGCTTCTGTACCATCTATGCACTTGGTCAGGCCTTCCAAAACAAAAAAGTTTTCCACAGCAAATGACCGCTCGTCGTAGTTTTGCCCGCCCGAGAAGTTTCGGAACACTTGTTAGGTAATTGACGGACATTTTTGATTTGGACTTTCGCACGAAACTGAACAAACTACGTAGCTACACTAACTAGACCCGATTTAACGCGAACTACTACTGATAAACCCAAAAGACACGATATCTAGGCGGTCTGGGCCATAACCTGTAAAAATAACGGGGTAATTTTACTTATTTTTACGGGAAAAATAAAAAACCACGCTTGTTCTTCGTGAAAACCTTCAAGACTAAAAATTATTTTTATTCTCCAACAAAAGTACTACAACAACCACGCCATCTGACAAAAAGATGTGACAACAATAACTGCTTTAGGAAACCATATTCCAATACAAAACACAGAGAGGGCGCTATGTACATTAAACATTAATATTTTGAACTACTTATAACACCCACGGCCACTCCACGGCTGCGATTTTGTTATTTTTTAGCTGATTGGTATATTGCATTATTAGAATGAAAATTTTCGATTTACTAGAACAGATTTGTGCGACTTCCGGTTTGACCAGAAATGACATCAATTTTCTTTTTTTTTATTTTGCCACCCTGTATATTTTTACATTTTTACAATCTAGATAGAACAAGCTTAAAAGAAAACTGGAAAATTGCCACCTAGACTAATCTAGAGTATCTAACACTTTGACGAATTTCTTACAATAACACTTACTATTTTTTTTACTTAGTCCAGATTGTGGAACATTAGCCCCGTATTCACTAAAAAGGTTTAAGAGATAGACCAGGTCTAGTTGACATGGTACTTAAAACTCTTAGTTCGCCAGTTATGTTTCGGTTATGTCATTATCATTTTGTAATTGTGACATTTAGAAAAATTATTTGTTCAATTGTTGAAAATGACATCTCAAACCTGTAACTACCAAGTTAGACCTGTTCTAAATTTAAACCTCTTTAGTGAATACGGGTATATGTTTAACAGATTAATGTCAACCTAAACTTAACAAAGGTTGGTAAACTTTTATTTATTTAATAAACGAGATCGAAATCGAAAAAACATAAAGAGATAACCTTTAACAGGCAGAAAAATTAAAAAAGTTAGTGGCTTCCATGATTTTTACGTCCCAAATTCCATTCGAATTGCTACAGTTGTTTTCAAGATATTTTATATAAACGAAAAAATTCAAATAAATTAATCGCATGTTGCGGCAATTAAAATCCGGACACCCGCTCCACATATGTCATTTATGTAAAGTTTTGTAAACCAGGCTTTAACCTTTTTATTGAAGATAAGAGGGATCACACCTGACAGGTGTGTCAAGCCTTTTGGTTTGGTTGGTTTTTATTTCATTTTGGTTTTTATTTCATTTTAGTATATTATTTTACGCATATCAAAAGAAACACGTTTTGAATGAGAATATGAGATATTTTTATGCTACAATGCAAAGTACTTCAAAATCCGAAGTAAAATACAGGAAGTATGAACGAAGAATACTTGCAGAAAAAATTTATATGTGAATGAGGGTTTCAAAATAATCTATTTTTAAGATGCAAAGGGTAGTAATAACTTAAATTTAAGTATTGCTTCTCGAAATGTGAAATTAACAAAATGTGGCCATAATGTTGTCAAAATAATACAATTAAGTCAATATAATAAATTAATTCATTATAATAAAAAGTGGCGGTATGTAAAAGTAATAAATTGGGTACGTCAAATATTTTGTTTATATATGCAAAATTTAATAAAAATTAAATTAATCGTTTGAATCACATTTAATTTATTAATTATTATTTATTAATATATAATTAATTAATATTAATTATTAATAGATCTTTAATTTTAGATTTAAAAAAGAAGACGAAACATTATCAAGCAACATTTTAAATAGCAATAAGTAACACTTGATTTTGTGCAAAATTTGAAGTAAATCAGATAATTAGTTTTTTTGTAATATTTTTGTTAATTTCATTAAATTGCTATTTTGTTCCGCAGTATTAGATTTTTGCCGAAATATTATCAGTTTATCCCCATATGACCTTTAATTTTTGACCAAAATTTGAAGTCAATGGGGTAAGCAGTTTTTTTAGTTTCATCGCGAACTGACAAACACAAAGAGAGACCGACGGAATTGAGAAAACATATTATTGGCATCTATGGAGGCTAAAACGATATGTAAAACCTGGGAGGGTGATTGCCATCTTGAATTCATATCAGAATTTTACCAGTTCATCTCTGTACCACAATTAATTCTTGCCTAAAATTTGAAGAAATCATTTAGTTCAATCAAGTAATTTTTTCAGGCTGAATTTTTAAGTATTTTATTAAACCAGCATTTTGTTTGCCCTCTTGGATTCGTACCAAAATTTTACCAGTTGATTCCTATGTAATATTTCAGTTATGTGCAAAATAAATAGTTTTTTAGTAATATTATTTTTTTGACATTTAACTAGGCTGCCATTTTGTTTCGCCATACTGGATTTTTTCCAAATTGGTACCAGATCATCTCCATGTTAATTGTTGACCAAAATTAACATTGACAAAAGTCGATCGGGTAAACAGTTTTTAACTATGTCGCGAACAGACCGACGGAATCGAGAAAACATGTTTTTCTGAATCTAGGAACGTTAAAAAGTAAAGATCTAAAAAAATCTCAGAAGGTGATTTTATCACTATTACAATACTTCCATTTTCTCCCAAACTTTATTAGATTTGATTCTTGTAACAGACATCGATATATTAAAAGGTACAAATGTAATAGGTATGAGTAATATGTCCGACCACGGCCTTGTTTCATGTGAACTAACATTAAGTAAACCCAAAAGTGGTATTAAATTTCGAACGTACCGCGATTTTAGTACTCTTAATTATAATAACATTTTAATTGATCTTACCAGTGTCAACTGGAACAGGCTAAATTATTTAAATGATGTAGATGTGATGACGGAATTTTTATATACGAATTTAAATGTTTTATTTGATGTTCATATCCCAATCAAAACCTCCAGATTCACCAAGGCTCCTGCTCCTTGGATGACGGAAAATTTAAAGCTGTTAATAAAATTAAAGAAAAAATCCTTAACACGTTATAAAAAGTTGAAAACTATCGCTGCAAGAGATGAATATAAAGCATTAAGAAACTATGTCACGATGGCGGTCCGAAACGAGAAAAAAGCCTATCTAAGCCATAAATTCAAAACAGATCCTAACACTTTTTGGCGTACTATTAAGGATTTAAATATAAATTTCCAACCAAATATTCTTTGTTCCGACTTGGTTGGCTACAGCTGGGGAATTTAGTGATCTTTTTGTGCAGTCTGTACCTACTGTTACTCATGTTAATAATGACATGGTTAAAAACATGTACGAAAACAAACACTGGCACGATTTAAGTGACGGTTTTAAATTTCGCGAAGTCGATGAGGCAAAGGTATTTAAGTTTTTCTCTGAAATCAGGACGAATGCCGCTGGAATTGATGGTTTGAACATTAGAATATTGTAATTAGTCTGTCCCTTTCTTGTGCCACACCTCACCTTTATATTTAATAAATGCATAACTTCTGGTAAGTTTCAGTTTCCCAGTCTTTGGAAGAAAGCCAACGTAATTCCGGTACCGAAGAAAAACAACCCGACTTCGGTAGCTAATTATCGCCCAATTAGCTTATTGTGCACTCTGTCGAAAATTGTGGAAAGAATTGTAAATGAACAAATAAGTGACTATTTTAATCAAAAAAGAATTTTACCAAACACTCAATCAGGGTTCCGTAAGGGATATAGTACCACAACGGCTTTATTAAAGGTATCAGATGGCTTATTGAGACCACAGGATGAGGACAAGAATTCCTGCTTGATATTGCTAGATTTCAGCAGAGCGTTTGACACCATTAGTCACAGTACACTGTTAACAAAATTAAAGTTTTTCGGTTTTGATGGCAGATCTCTTGATTTTATGCAGAGCTGCCTAGACGACAGGCATCAAAGAGTGGTTCTTAGGGATGAATCTTCAAACTTTATTAAAACTAGTAAAGGTGTTCCCTAGGGCAGTATTTTGGGACCTTTGTTTTGCATCTATACGGCTGACTTTAGTCAGTATTTGAAATTTTGCTTTTATCATCAATACGCTGACGATATGCAGCTCAATGCGCATTTTCGGAATTGTAACCCGCGCAATACCTCACTGCTTATTAACAGGGATCTCCAAACAATTTTTGACCTCTCTGCAGCACATTGTCTAAAACTAAATGAAAATAAAACTAATATGGTTCTGTTTGGTAAAGATCGTAAAGTAATTGAACACGATATCGAGTTTAATGTTTATATTAATAATGTGAATATAAGAGCAACTGATTGTTGTAAAAACCTTGATGTTCACATGAACGGAAACCTTAAATTTGACACTCATGTTGCCGAGTCGTTGCAGAGGGCTTTTATTAAATTAAAAACATTTTATATTTACAAGGATATACTTAGTTCTGAGATCAGGCTTAAGCTCTGTGATAGTCTTATTCTTTCATGTATTGGTTACGCAGACATTGTATTTTGGCCGTTGTTAACTCTTAATAATAAAAACAGTTTACAGAAATTGCAAAATTCGTGTATACGTTTTTCATGTGGACTTAGAAAATTTGATCACGTTACTGAAGCGTTCCTCGAATATAAATGGCTTTACTTAAGAGAAAGATTTAAAATCCATCTTGCTTCATTAATTTATAAAATCAGGGAAACTGAAATTCCATCGTATCTTTTTGAGAAGCTGCCCAAAGGCACAAGTGTTCACACTAGAGTGACAAGGTATCGTGATCTATACCAGGTTCCGAGACACACTACAGCCTCTTTCCAGAGATCGTTTTCTTACAATGCAATAGAACTACATAATTCTCTAGCCGATCACATCAAGTCCTGTTCATCCTTAAATTTATTTAAAGAAAAATTTAAATTATACTTGCTTTCTAAGCGAGTTTTACAATAGCTGTAAGTCTTTAGTATGTAAAGAAATTAAAGTTAGTTAGTTATAATAGGTATATATTTTTTTAGTTTTAAAAAAGGTGGTTAGATGAGCAGCTATGCTGGATCTCGCCACCTTAGTTTAATAATTTGAAGAAAATGTAAACTTTGGTTTTTTTATGAGAAATAAAAGACATTTTGAATTTGAATTTGAATTTTACGATGGCAGTAAAAAACAAAACGCTCATTAAAAAGTAGATATTAGAAGCTTTCCAGTGATACTAAATACTTAACCATGAGATTTTCGAGAATAGCATTCAAAAGTGAAATGAATAAATTTGGTTATTTACTGCATGAAGAAGGTTTTTCAATGTCACAGTATACGAAAGACCATACAGAAAAGCAGATAATAGGCACACACCTCTGGACCTGTTCCATGCCGCTATCGTCAGACTCCTAGCCCATACCACCTATGAACATGATACAATTATAAACCGGAAGGGGAAAGCGCTACACGGAAGATACCCTAGAGAGCGCAGCGGAAGTCATATTGACCAAGAGGCGTCGAATAAATAGCTGACATTTATTGAAACAGAGGAATTCATGGTATCAATTTAAGACCAAGTAATAGCAACGAGAAATCACCGTTCAAATGAACAAGATATCAGGGACGAGTGTAGGAGATGCTGGGAACAGGCTGAAACAGTACAACGTATTACAGCTGGCACGACCAAGTCGCAAAAAATAATCCACCAAAACTTACACGTGGACACGACAACTTACTATAAATACGTGGCACATAATGTCTTCGAATACGAATGGTATTGACTCTACTGGAACTGCAGTATATTAACCGATAAAACCATCCTCTGTAATAGATCAGATTTAGCGTTCACCGACAAAGCCTCAGCCATAACGTATTGGGGCGTGCCTTTTTTTATGTTTTTTTGTTAAATTAACTATATAAATACAAGTTCATTTGTTCACTAAGCTGTATGTTATGCTTATTTTAATAAAGGCACATTACTGCAAACGGCAGCTGTTCATTAGAGAGCATAAAGGTCGTGTATTAGGCTGAAAGAAAATTAAGTTAATTAGGTTGAGGAGTCATCATTCAAGTAAACAACAAAATATACTAATCGGTGTCGTTTATTTAAAACTAAACATTCATTAGGCCCTTTTTTATTAATGAAAAATCCTATGAGGCCTCGTATAACTAATCCCTAGCAAAAACCAATATAAAAGAAACATAAACTTTGATACTGTTCGCTACTAGGTACAACATTATAAATAAAAAAAATATTACTAAAGGAAAGTGTATGCAACCTTTATTAGGCACCTTTTATTTAATTTAGCTAGGTCTCACCTCTTCAGTTGACTCTTTACTACTACTTAAGCAAGTTATATACAGGCCTTAGCAAGAGTTGTTTTTTTCTGGGGTTCATAGCTGTGTCATCAGATAAACCTTAGTAAGGGTCCCCGGTCAGACTGTTAGGCTAGATTGTTAGCTTCTCCAAATCAATACAGAGGTAAAACTCAGCCAAGACGTCAATTATTATTAAGAGCACCACGTACAGCATTTGTCAATGTTCATAAAGAAAAGAAAAAGGCAACTTAGTTAGCAAAATAAACAGAAATTAGAATCTCTTGTAATTGTATTTTTAAAATCGTTTTACCCCAAAATGTAGGTGCATGCTGCAATATTTCTCAATTGGGCCATTGGTTCGTATCGGCCACAGGAAGGTGAAAGAGCTTCCAAAAAAAGGACTAGCACCAAAAAACTTGGCTATTTAAAAAATCAACCTAAACGAATTAAAATAACAACATCAACCCAGATGTCAATTCCTTTAGATCGATTAAGCATGCTTAATTTACAAACTATATCCTGATGATCCTGATCTAGCAGATTTAAAAAAAAACTAGCTTCAAATATATAAAAGCAAAAACAGTACCATGCAAATTAAGGCAATTTTTAAATATGCTACAGTTTCTAGTCGAAATCGCTATTCCTGCCATACGCAATCCCAAGTCAACATGGAATGAAAAACTAGCCAAGTACACTCTCGCGGATTAAATCCACGTGGAAGCAACAACAGGTGAACACCATTCCATTAATAATATCTACAACAGGTTTAATCCCAAGGAACCTGCAGAAAAGCCTAGAGGAAGTAAACATGCCACCACTGTTATTTATACAGCATCAGAAATCAATCACACTACAAACGATAGCAATGGTAAGAAATCACCTTAACCTGCAATAGCCATGATAGAGACTATATATATCGTTTCTATCTAATATCTCGTACTCAATGACGAGTTTCAGCAAATAATAATAATAGTAATATTATTTCTAATCCGTCCTCCAGTAATACCTTTGTGGAAATTGTCACTGGGTCACGTATGTGTTTCAAGGAATGAACTTGGGGATGCATCTGCATGTAATGCTGCCTTAAGAGAAAATCCTGAAGTAAGACTCGTAACATGAAAAGGTCTTAAAATATATTATAATTCAGGGATAACAAAAAGATTGCAGGAGGAATTGGACGAAGTTAAAAACAGCTGGAAGGAACATAAAGACACCCTACAACGATAAAGTCCTTCACTGGCCCTGACAATAGCCAAAAGAATAAAGGTCCACCGTTCAAGTTTAAGGCATACATCGTTAATCCATTGATACTTCCATACTAGAATGATATATGATTTAAGTTTGGACTTTTTTAGAGCAATCGCCCTTTTTGATAAGATATGAAGTAAACTATCTTTACCCTATATAACTCTCCATTAGCTGATGTATCCACACTAGGGAGAATAACTTATACATGACCTTGCGCTTTGTTAAAAAAAAGAATTATTGGATAACAGTATTTATCAAACAAAACAACAACAAATGATACTGAATGCCACATGCCGTCACAATCATATGTTATTTAAAGAAAGCAGTACAAGGAATTTAATAAAACACAATCTACAAAAATTGGAAAACGTTTAAAATTCAAGTATGTTAATGCCAACAATAAAGTGAGAGAAAGTATGCATGACACAAGACGAAATAAAGTTCTACGAAATTAGACCTGAATACCAAAAAAAAAAAGTTTTGAGATTAAGCAGCAAAGTATGATGAGGAAAAAGACAAAGGGAACTAGATATACTTACAAATAAATATGAAAAAGTTTTGAACAATAGTCTGAAAAAGCATTTATTGCCACTATATTTTTCAACTCATACGTAGAAGTTTTATAATTTCCCTTGTAGAGTGCATTTCTTCAAGTTATCAAACAACGAACTTTATAATTGTTTTCAAGGCAATCCACTAACGTATAATGATGCAAAGAGTACATCTGCCTACAATTTAAAATCAAATAAAATTGATTATCATACTTGGTTTCAACATTTGACGAGTCCCATTAACACATATTTTGTTAAAGGTCGCTATCACTGTTTGTGCATAGAAATTTTTAAAATGAAATGTATCTGCAAACCGATAGATAATAGCTGGTTGCTTTAGTTTTGCATGGTTTGTTGACGTGGTGTAAATGATACCGTAAAAAGCCGAAATCCGTCATATCGCGATTTAACTAGTAAAAACGCGAAGTTTCTAAGAGTGTTAGTAATATCGGATTCTTACCAGTTATATCTAGTTATGACTGTTGATAACAGTAAAATGCCGATTAAAAAGATAATTTCGGTAATTTACTAAGTTTTTTAGATAAAACCCGTTCTTACTAAGCACGTAATAGTAAAAATGCGATGTCTAAGAAAAAGGATATATTTCCAACTAAGTTTTTTATCAGTAAAAAACAGTAATATTGATAAAATTCTAAAGGAAGTCAATAGAAATATGTTCCTAACAAACTTTTTTTAACGCACTATGTTGTAACATATAAGAAAACTAGAAAATACATACATTGTTTATTCTATTTCAATCAATCCTAAAATGGATCGTTTCATATATTTCTAATAGATCACAATTCGACAGTAAACGAGCACCAGTCACCAGCCTATAACGTAACATCGGGTGTGCCCCAGGGATCTCACCTGGGTCCATTACTATTTGTTATTTATTTAAACGACATAAAACAATGTTTTAAATTTTGCAAAATTTTACTTTACGCAGATGATATGAAAATTTTTTCATCTATAGGGTGTCTTGGTGACTGTTTGCTATTGCAAAGTGACTTAGACGCCTTTTTTGAATATTGTACCCGTAATAAGCTTTTTCTTAATTTAGATAAATGTGTATCTTATCACATTCACTCGAAACCTTAATGTCTTTAATTGTGATTATAATTTCAATAAAAACGTGTTAAAAAAAGTGAATAAAATTAAAGATCTCGGTGTAATATTCGACAAAAAGATGATTTTTGGAGAACACATTGATCACATAGCCTCGAAATGCAACAAAATGTTGGGTTTTATTATCAGAATTTGCAAGTACATTACATGGCAACATTGTTTGAAAACTTTGTATTTCGCGTATGTTTATAGTACGTTAGGTTTTGCCTCTGTCGTCTGGACATCTCAATATGCTATTTACAAAAGCAGATTGGAAAGCATCCAGAACAAATTTTTAAGATTTCTAGATTTTAAACAGACCGGTGTCTACAACATGTATTCTGATTTATCCGAACTTAGGCAAGTATTTCAATTATCGCCTCTTGAACACTGACGCACTCACAGCGATGTCGGTTTTCTTTATAAAATTATAAACAACCTTATAGATGCACCTGACTTGCTGTCTGGTATAATGTTTTACATTCCTCCGCGTAACTTTCGAAATAACTACCTCTTTGCAAACTGCTTTTTTAGAACAAACCTGGCTAAACACTCGCCGCTAAATCGTATAACCTCCATATACAGTATTTATTATCACGATATTGATTTATTTTATACTTCTTTAGTTAGTTTTAAGAAAAAGGTTAAGGATATTAACATCGCAAATCTTGTCTTCTAAGTATAGAATAGGTTTGTTTATCGTAGTTGTTTCTAGTTATATATAAGTAAATTTAAGATCTGTATACTAATCTGTAAATCGTGGATGTCATAATTGGGCCCCCGTCCTGTTGGCATCCTAATTGTAAATAAAATAAATAAATAAAACGTCTATAACAAATGATTTTAGCCTTTGCTTACTATAAAAACTATTATATAAAAACTTAGTAAATGTAGAAATGATGCAAAAACAAAAAAAATACGAAAACAATATTATAAAAAGCGGCAGTTGGAAAATATACTCAAAAATATCTTAAACGTTGTTAACTACAGTAAGAAACTGTAGCTACGTGCTGTACTAGTACACTCTTAGAAACTTCGCATTTTTACCAGTTACATCGCGTTATTACGGATTTCGGATACTTACGGTAACATAAATACGTTAACAACGAATAATTCCGTCGATATTTTTTTTTGTTTTAAATTTTCAAATATGTCTGCAGAGGTCAGAAACGTAATTTTGGTTTGTTTATTATTTTTCTTCTTCGATTGCACGAGGCATCTTCAGGGATCTTTACTCCACGAGATCTGAACACTGAATGCACGTGCAATCGAAGGCGAAACGTCGGATAGTCATTCGAATTTGACACGGTCTAGTCCTAAGAACCACGATTTCTTAATTGACCAAAGCCGTGTAAGCTTCCGTTCTAGGTTAAAATCTCATTTTGTTCGAATTCAGTGGAATAATAGGAAAAACTACTTTATTTCTTACTATATTTGAATCTTCTGAGAGCTTTTGTGGTATAGTGTAAATAAACACTGTTTTCACAGACAAACGCAGTCTAGAGGGAAGCGAAATTTACTTGAAACATTTTTTCATATTAAAATAGTCAGGTCTTAAAATGTTGTGAGTTATACGAAAATAAAAAATAAAACTTTTAGTTTCATATAACAAAGTTCTGGCGCATGAGTCCTTTAAAAAAACTAACCACGTTATGCACAAGCTTTTCAATGGACAAATGCGCTATCTGTTTCTGTAAAGTACTGTATAGTACTTTACAAGAAGTTGATTAACTAACAATTATAGAAAAGAGAGTTGAAACTGGCAAATGTATGTTAACATTAGAATTTTTTTACTTTCGTCCTAAAGGGGAAGTATTGTTAACGTGAAATAATCACACTCCAAACTTTTTTCAGATCTTTAAGTTTCAGGTTCCCTAAATGGCGAAAAACATGTTTTATCAATTCGGTCGGTCTATCTGTCCTCTGTCTGTCGGTTTGTCGGTCTGTCTATTCGCGGCATAGTTAAAAAACTACTTTTCCAATGGACTTCAGATTTTGGTCAACAATTAAGGGTCATATGATCTGGTAACATTTTGGTAAAAATCTAATATGGCAAAACAAAATGGCGGCTTAGTGAAATGTTAAAAAACTATTACTGAAAAACTACTTTTCAAATTTATCTCAAGTTGACACAAAAATCAAGTATTATATGTAGAAATCAACTGGTAAATTTTTGGTGCAAATCCAAAATGGTGGAACAAAATGGCAGCTTAACAAAATGTTTAAAAATTCAGCCTAAAAGAACTACTTATGGATTGATTTCAAATTATGTGTCATAACTAATTGTGGCGTAGAGATGAGCTAGTTTAATTGTGGTGCTAATTCAAGATAGATGGCGGAACAAAATGGCGGCTAAATAAAAAGTTTGTAATCGTGAAAAAATCATTCTCAGGTTTTACATAGCTTCACGTTTTAGCGTCCTTATGTGCCAAGAAATAGGTTGTATCAATTCCGTCGATCCGTTTGTTTGGGATGACCTGGAAATATGTTGGTAAGAATTCGATATGCCCGAACCAAATGGCGGTCTAGTTGAAACGTTAAAAAAAAATATTATTAAAAAAACTAATTTTTCCAATTTACCTCAAATTTTGCACAAAAATCAAATGATGCGTATGAATGAACTGGTAACATTTTGGTATGAATCCAATAGCAAAAATAAAATATTTAAAAAATCAGTTTGAAAAAACTTAAACTTAAATTGTGTGCAAGCATTAAGTGTGATATAGAGATAAAGTGGTAGTTGTAGTAAGAATTCTAAAAAGCGAAACAAAATGGCGGCCAAATAAAGTTTTTAAAAAACCAATGTAAAAAAATCTTGTTCAACTTTTGCAGACAAATTAAATATGATACAGGAATAAACTGGTACGAATTCAATAGCGTAGCAAAATGTCAATGTGAGTCAATGTAAAAACTACTTATTGAATTTATTTTATATTATTCCCAAAAATCGAGTATGGCATTGTAGAAACTGGTAAAATATTGGTAGGACTCCAATATGATGAATCAAAATTACGCCCATTAAAAATGTTTGAAAAGGCAGTATATATATATAGGGTGGCGCATCGGAAACGAAACAGGCATTTACGGGTAGCTCATAATTTTTTTTTTGAAAAACGCTGGGACCTGTCGATTTTAATCGATTTAAATTATCATAAAATCACCTTCATACCTGCAGCCCCCTAGGTGGGGATGGCACCACCCCCAAAATCTTAAATAAAAAGGGGGTCGAGTAATACCTCATTTTAAAAATGTTTCGATTTCCTTGAAAATTATTAAAATATCATGTTCTTTAGTTCAGTAGTTTTAGAGATTTCAATCATTTTCATATAAATTAAAGCAAGAAATTTGCCAGCAAGTGGTGTAAAAATAACTACTAATACTAGTACTAATAACTCTTACGGCTTCGTTGAGTCCAAAAAAACTGCACAATAATAAATAACAAGAATGTATACTTGCACGACACCCAAGTAAATGTTGGCCACCTCATTTACAATTCTTTGTTGCAAATCTTGTAATGAGTCGCATTGATTTTGCCTTTTAAGTGACCCCATAGAACGAAATCCAGAGGTGATAAATCTGGCGATCTTGAGAACCATTTATTAGAACTTCTTGTTCCAATCCATCGACGTCTGATCTAAATATTATCAAACAAATATTGTATAATGTGGTGGGGCACTGTCCTGTTGGAACATCAACCTTTCCTCAACGTAACGCCGATCATTCTGATTTTCAATTATTGCTGTTAACGCTGGCTCTAAGGTGTCTTGTAATAATTGTATATACATTTCACCTGTCAAATTTCCAGGCAAGAAAAAAGGACCAACTATATGTTCGCCAAAAATACCAGCCCAAACCTTCAATTTTTGTGGCTTTTGGGTGTGTACCTCATGATAAACTCTGGGATTAGAATCGGACCAATATCTGCAGTTATTACGATTTACTATGCTGTTTAGAAAAATAGAGCATTCATTAGAGAAATAAGTGTTGAATAGAAGGTTTTCATCGTTTATAATTCGTTCACTCATAACTTCACAATATTGTAATCGCCGATCAAAATCGTCTTCATTAAGTTTTTGCACAAGGTGTATTTTATACGGATGGAAACCATGGGCTTTAAGAATCCTTTGGATACTAAGTCAACTAACACTAGACACAGTTTCCAACTGGCGCTCACTTAACGTAGGATCTAGATAAACATGCCCTAAAACCATCGTTTCTATTCCTTCGTTCCTTATGGGATTTTCAATGTTGCGTTTTTTATTGGCCACTGATCCAGTTTCCCAAAATTTAGCCACAAGTTCCAGAACATATTTTCGATTCACGTTGCTGTTCACATCACATGTCGCTCATTAAATATTTGTTATGTTCTATTAGCGCACTGATTATTTCTGAAAAATATTGCGATTATTTCAATCCTTTCTGCCGTGCTGTGTACCATGGTTAATTTAAAAAGCGTTAAAAGGTATGTTTGCAATAAGGTTTGCTCGTATCAATCGCGAACTATGTAAAGTGAGGGACACGAAAGAAAATCGGGAGGTCCTTAAAATAAAGGTCCATAGTCATAAGCAAGCGGAAAAATAAAATTTGTGTACGCAAATAAATTTTATGTTATTTTATTTGTTGTAATAGTTTGCCGCTTCACCTATAAAGTGCGCCAGCTAAGCGGTACGGAAAATTAATCGAGGATTTAGTAAATTTGGCACTAGTCCACTTGTAATTGAGATGTGCCTAGAGTCTCCATACGCTTGCCGCTAGAAGGTTCTAGCTATTTCCAGTGGCGCCTATAAATTTCGAGCAATTGTTTTCATTTCTATATAAATGCGTTGCGTTGAATTTGAATTATTATTTCGAAGTAACGATGGCGAGCAAAAGAGGAAAACAATTCGAAGCGGGGCACGTGAAGTTATTGCGAGCGTTATAGAGGCCTGTACTAGAGAAGCTGAAAATAGTAGTTTGACTAATCCAATTCAAAATCGAACAGAACGCGCTGCATTTTACACTAGTGTTTCGGAAAGTAGTGTAAGAAAAATTCAAAGAGAACATAATGATCGCTCATGTTCTACTTCACCTTCTGGTGAAAAAAGACCCCGGTTATCATACAAAGATAAAATTGACGATGGTGATTTTTAAGTAATTCGACGAACAATAGACGATTTTTATATAAACTTGAAGAAGGTTCCGACCTGCAAACCCCTACTTCGTGCTGTAAAGAACAAAATAGATTTTCCGTACGGGTATAAAACCTTATCATTTTCACAGTAAGACAACGATTTAGAAGGAATCGAATCATTAGAATCACAGCCGTCAACCTCAAAAATGGCTTAGTTTTTTTTCCATATATTTTGTAAAATTGTTCATAAAGTAGCTGTCAATAAACTGCTTCAAAATAATTAATTTTCTGTTCAAGACCGGGTGTCAAAAAATATCTGATATTGCAATTAATATTTGAGAAACTACACAACTTATATTTTTCCAAAATTAAGACATCAATGTAGTTATAGTAGGGGAGCCAGAAACGATTCCAGTGAACAAGATTTATCAAAATTTTAACTTATGCAGTTCGACTTTGGGCTATTCGGGTATGCCAAAAGTGACCGTTTGTCTCCGTCTGTCATATTACTTTGTACATGGGGCATCATTGTAAAGTACTATACAGGGCGTTTCCTAATTGCATGCTAATGTTAAAGGGGGGTGATTCTTGGACCTTTTTGAGAAAAAAGTTTAATATAGACCTAAAAGTCTTAACTTTAGAGATACAGGGTTTTAAGAAAATTAATTTCTTAGAAGAAGTGTATCAAATTTCATGCAGTTATCTACAATAGCATCAGAATTGGGATGAAAAAAAATGTTTTTAAATTTTACCATCCTGTATCTCAAGAGTTAAGACTTTTAGGACATAAAAACACCCCCTTTAACATCAGCACGCAATTAGGAAACGCCCTGTATAGTACTTCACAATGACGGCCCCTGTATAAAGTAATATGACAAACGGAGACAGCCACTTTTGGCATACCCGAGTAGCCCAAAAGCGAACTGCATAAATTAAAATTTTGATAAATCTCGTTCACTGGATCTGATGCTGGCTGCCCTTGTAAAATTTGGACTTGTAAATCATGTATCACTATACTGGGTGATCCAATAATAGTGGACGTAGGCAGTAGCCCGTGAACCGTTAATGACAGAACTCAAGAAAAAATATATTTATAGGTAAATCGATCAAGAAAAATCAAAATTAAATCATTTTTAAATTCGACAGTTCGCCGTTTTTGCAACACAAAAGAGATATATTATTTAAAGAACGACTACTGATTTAAAGAGATTTCTTGGCCGACCTTCCTAAACCGATTGACTCTGCCCCGTTTTCTTTCATGTCCGGCACTTTACTAAATTCTTATTTAAAATCAGTAAGAGGTATTCCTTCTCTTATCTTTTTTCAAGAACGAATTTAACACAATAGCATTTTTGCCACAACAACGCTCAAATCGCTATTTTCGATAGTAAAATGATAAAAAACAAAAAGTTTATAAATAATTTATTGTCGATACAAAAATGCGTTGAAGATGTCTCACATATAATCAAACCAATCCAGTTTTATTTGTTTTGAAGCGTTATATTTGGCTTTCTTAAATAGTAGTAAGGAATAAAAATGCATATACTAAGAAAATAAAACTCTTCAGTGTATTTTTATGACACTTGCTGGCAAATTTCATACTTTAATTGATCTCCACAAATCTGATGTATTAAAGTCTACTTTAAGTTTTAAATCAATAAATCTCTTGACTACTTGAACTACTGTACTAAAGTACATGAATTTTATTATCATTTTGAAGAGAATCGAAATACCTTTAAAATGAGGTTTCACTCGACCTCCTTTCCATTTAAGATTTTAAGGGTGGTGCCACCCTCGCCTAGGGGGCTGCAGGTATGAACGTGATTTTATGATAATTTGAAAATCGACGGGTTCGAGCGTTTTCCAAAAAAAATAATGACCTGCCCGTAAATGCCTCTGTTCCGTTTTCGATGCGCCACCCTGTATATATGTATCACTAAATGACTATGTATTAAAATAAATTGAGTTACGCTTTCCTATTCCTAATAAAAGGAAAGTTTCATAACGAGGGAAATTCCGGGTAAAGGAAATTTACCGATTTTTGTATTAATAAATTATTTATACATTGTTTATAGTAGGGAACGAAGTAGCAATAAGTAGAAAACATGTAAACTTATAAACATAAATACAAATTACACTTTCCCCCTCTTTCTGTCTCTCAAGTTATATTTTATTGTGAGATTAATAAAATTAATGTTGTGGTACAAGAAGTGTTGTTTCGTTGAACCTGTAATAATATAATAAAATAAATGTAAGAAATACAATTTTGAAATAGAAAATATGTTATTCCTCCATTTATAAAATATTTTTTATTGAGAGCTTAAAAATGAACATAAGTGTGAAGTTTCTCTATTATTTCTTTCTTTATATCGAAAACGCACCTTTAAACGGATAAGAGGCTCCCTATATGCTTGAGCTCTAAGCGATGATGTCTCCATTGGCACAGAGGTTAATCCGAGTCTGAACTAACAGTACTATACAAAATGTAACCATGTATTCCTGAGACCAAAATAAAACGATTTAATGTAACTTATCTTTGTTCGAAAGTGCTTTGTTAGGGAGTTTTCTAACGTCAGAGTGTCAAGTATCATATTTTTTTTAAATAAAAAATATTGCTATTAGCGAAAATGATGAAAACGCTATGCAATAGTCTTATAAAAAAATCAATTTCAGTCAAATCACTTATATATTCAGTATGTTGTATTTTGGCGACAAAATCATTTGAGCTGGGTGTCAAACTTTGCTCACAAACAAAATTATAATAAGTCTTTTTAATAAATTCAGCTTATAGTGGTTTCCACAATAAAAAAAATACGAATTTTGGTCCGCAAATACTTTGTTCTCGATATAAAGGGTGTTGTTATATGTAAGCGTAATATTTATTTTAAACTATTTCTTATTTTGGAAGGTTGTATATATACACACACCGCAATAGTCTACGGATATTTTTATTTTAAGGATATAAACTAAAACATTTAAAAATTAATTTCCAAAAATAGATGATTTATGAAAAATTTTCATATTCTGTACAAAATGTAAAATTTTAATTAAGTAGATACCAGAAAAGAAAGACTGCAGCGGCGTACAACCAGTTTTTATTTCAGCTAAATATCAAAGAAAATTAAAAATAATATTATTAACGTAAAGCAATTTTTTTTGTTATGCCGTATTTTTTCAGTAACGAGTTTATTACTGCGTGTCACCTTCTTGGAATACTCAAAATTAAATTGTCAAAATTTCCGCGACTACGGTAACTTTTACTTAGACGATTGAGAATTACAATATACTTAATGGAAGAGAAATTTGACTGAAACATTTTTGCATAAGATTGGTCCTACTCCTGTATGTGAGTGAGTACTGTAAAAGGGTTTTTTACATATATTTTGGCAATAGGTAGAACGCAAGTTTAAAAAACTAATCGAACACATTTAAAAAAGTTCGCATTTTTTTACCTGTTTGTTGAACAACCTCCACGCTTGGATTGCAGGTTAATAAATTAATTTCAAACATTTTTGGTCTCTTAGTGGTTTTCGTTAAAGACGACTTCCCACAGTCCGCGTTTTCACGGATAAGACTACACAACGTATAGTGTGAAGGGTGTAGTATGCGACCGAGCGGGTTCGTGTGTAAAGGTTCGTCCGATCCGTCGCGAGTCGGTAACTTCAAAGGTGCAAAATGAACCTTCGTTGTGGAATTCAGCAGTAGCAAACACAAAAATAATAATGACTCTTACGATGCGTGGACTAGAATTAAATATCAGTTTAGTGACAGCGATATATCAGTTAAGGAATTAAGAAGGAAGGGAGAGACAACTTAATGTCCACTTATAGGAGATTACAGAGCAAGGTTAAGGAATCTAAGAAAGCAGGTAGTGACGCTGAGGAAATGTACAAACCCGATTGAAGCGCAATTCTACAGATCATTACGCACCATGGGAAGAGTCCCTATGTGGGGTCTGAAGTGGTGCGCGGTCATACGCCATCCAGGGTACTATCCGCGAAAATACAGATCGTGGGAAGCCGCCTTAACCGTAATATTTACAACTAAAAAAATGTTTGACAGTGTCAACAGTATAACTTCCTTGCTAATTTCAAGGGTAATTTAAAAATGTTATAAATGGTCTGCACAAAATAATATCGCATAATCTTTAGGCTAAAATAGAATAATTTAAACTATTTTAGCTAAATCCTATGAAAATGTTCCGTTAGAACGTCAAAATGAAAAAACAATCGGTACATTTCCTTTACCCGGAACTTCCCTCGTTATGAATCTTTCCTTTTATTACGAATAGTGAAGTGTGGCCCAGTTTAGTTCATTACATAGTCATTTACACATACTGTCTTTTTAAACGTTTTTATTGGGCATCCATTTTGTTCCATCATATTAGATTCCTACCGATACTTTACCAGTTTCTACCTATGCCCCATTTTTGGGACACAATTTAAAATAAATTCAATAAGTAGTTTTTACATTGACACTCACCGCCATTTTGTTAAGTGATGTTGAATTCGTACCACAACTTTGCCAGTTTATCTCTATAATACGCTTAATGCTTGCACAAAATTTGAAATTAATGTAATAAGTAGGTTTTTAAGGCTGATTTTTTCAATATTTTAATAGGCCGCCATTTTGTTTTGCTATCTTATGTTCATACCAAAATATTACCAGTTCATTTCCATGTAACTAATACAAAAATTTATAAAAAAAAATAAAAAATAAGTTTTAGATTTATATATTATTAATAAAACAATTTCATAGTTTTCAAACCTTTTAATGTTTCCAGTATGTATTATAATGTTTGCGTCTTAGTATTTATTTTACCTGTATTTACTTTAATGAAAAAAAAACACTTTTTACAGATCAAGCAGTAAATATATAAAATAAAATAAATAAAGTCTTGAAAAAGCTCAATACGAACTGAGCGAAACGTTGACTTAATATGAAAAATTGTGGTTTACTATTAACCTAGACATAAAAAATAAAGTTTCCACACATAATTAAATATATGTGTAAAGAAAAATACCAAATTTATATATATGTCGATTGGAATACTGGGATATAACGATTTGACATCTATGTTGCCATATAATAAATATGATATCGTTTTTTTCAAACAATATCTCTGGTGATAATTCATTTGTTTATACATTTGCCCGTTGAAAGAAAAATAAGTGAAATGCTCCGACAGTGGAAATTTTTACAAATGAATCAGGTTTTTCTACAGTTGGATATCGTTTTTTTGCATAATTTCAGAAATGCTCCGAGTTTTTTACAAATGAATCAGCTTTTTCTACAGTTGGTTTAATTTGTAGTTTTTGTAACGGCGAATTAACAGCACTAACAATAGGTCTGATAGGCGCCCCTGGTTTGTGTATTTTTGGTAAACCATAGAGTTTAGGACATCTGCTCGACTTTTCCCGTGGTATGATTTTTTGTTGAATTTCGGGGTTTATCGACGAAGCATTGGACAAGATTGCTATGAACGAGGATTTCCAGGCACATATAATAGAACTCTCGGAGCATTGCCTCAAAAATACTTATTTTTCTTTCAACGGGCAAATGTATAAACAAATGGATGGTGCTCCAATGGGGTCCTCGCTATCACCAGTAGTCGCCAATTTATTTATGATATACTTCGAGAAAGAAGCTCTTGAGAAAGCAAGTTTAAAACCCAAATTATGGATTAGTTATGTGGATGACATATTTATTATATGGCAACATGGTCATGCAGAGCTCGAAAAATTTCTGACTCACGTAAATTCAATCCACCCCAGAATACAATTTACTCTAGAGCTAGAGGCAAACAACAAACTACCATTTTTAGATGTTTTGGTCACAAAACTACATAACGGACATTTCGAATACACCGTGTATAGAAAACCAACACATACAGACAGATATTTAAATGCAAAATCACATCTTCACCCAGCACAAATTCAAGCTGTGGCAAATACTCGAATATCTAGATCCGTGCGACTAACTGAAACACAGACGAGACAAAACGAACTTAATGTAGTATCTAGTGCTTTAAAGAAAAATGGCTACACATCGCACCATAGAGAAAGCTATAAATGCACAGGTTTCCCGACAACGAACAACAAAAAATATGAGCCGGGGAAGCAACGAGTAGTCTTACCATATGTAAAAGGCACAACAGACAGGATCGGAAGAATTCTGAGGAAACACAACATACAAACAATACATAAGCCACAAACAACTACAGGTAAACTACTCAGAAACCCAAAAGATAAAATCAAACTGGAAAACCACGGAGTGTACAGCATTCCGTGCCAGAACTGTGAAAAGTTGTATGTAGGGCAAACTAACAGGCGAATATCAGCAAGAGTGGAAGAGCATAAACTCAGCATCAGAAATAAACAAACAACCTCAGCTGTATTCCTACATCATCAGGAAACCGGCCATAAAATAAATTTCGATGGGTGTAGGGAGATTGCCAATATAGAACATTATAAGACCAGAATAATCCGAGAAGCCATAGAAATTGAAAAACAAGGTGATTTGAATAAAAGGGACGAGTCATTAAAACTACCAACAGTATGGAAGACAATAATCGACAAATCTAAAATCGCAAAAACTCAAGCGCAATTAGCGCAACAACAACAGCACCATCCAGAAAACATAATTAACGACCAACGCCTGCGCAGATATAATCTTCGGCCCCGAGTGGGGGTATATAAGGAAGCGTCGCAGTCACCAACACTTCAGTCTCTATTCGGACGCGAGAAAGAAAGCTTCGAAAATGCCAAATGTGATTTTGGCGAAACGTCAGCAAAACTGTTCTTTTCAGAACGACAGTAATGAACGGATGTACACCCGGAATGAAAACACATTGTATTTTTCCATCCGTGAAGGAGTAAAAATCAACATATATATATATATATATATATATATATATATATATATATATACACGTTTTTTTTTTAAAGCAACATCACAATATGTAAGGTCTCTCTGTTATTATTTTATGGTGTGATCTCATTGAGAGCCTGAACATATTTTAGATTAAAAAACCTCTGAATGCATTACTAATAAAAAAATCGGAAAGGTTTCAAGACAAAGTCGCACTTTTTGCTTTTTTATACAATGACACATACTATTTATTGTAACATCGAATAATTTTTAGTACATAATTTTACACCCAAAAATAAGAACAACTTTAAAAGCATATATTAAAGCGCAATGAAATTCATGCGTAATCTAATTCGTATCAAATCAAATTCAGATTGAGCTAAATATATATTATTATATAATAACCCCCTGCGTCACTTAAAATTGTATCTATTAATTATATGATAACACATATTATTGATTGATGTCAAGTGGTACTTTAGTAGTGTTACGTAAAGTAACATTTTAAAGATAATTTGTCGCCTCATATTGCTTTCTTTAACAAGAAAAAAATACTGGCATTAAAAGCACTACTACAGTTATAAAAACTAAGATTATCCTTAAGATGGTAAACTGCAGATTATCAAGTCATGAAGCGCATCATGACAAAATTACCCCAAGAGGTAAAATTACGGTGAAAGTAAAAAAAATGAAAAAGCTAACATTATAGCTTTGGTTATCCAACCATACATTGTGTCAAAGTAAAATTACGTTTCGCTCTCGACTGCGTGAGGTATATATATATAATATATCGGGTAAGTAGTATAGTATAGGTAGGTATACCGCGAACAGACAGAAAGACCGACCGACGCAATCGAGAAAACATGTTTTTGGGCATCTAGGGCCTTTGAAACGAGAAAATCTAAAAACATTTTGGAGGGTAGTTTTTTCATGATTACAACCCTTTTACGAGGGAAGTAAAAAGGGTAAGAAAGCGTCCATATTCTCTAAGAGACCAACTTTCAAACGACTAAACTAGAAATAAGACACAAAGTCTCGGTCTCAGTCAAAAAGAGTATAATGCGGTTACACGTGTTTCGCCTTTTCAGGCATCATCAGACCTACAATTAATATAACAATCAAAAACTATCACTATAAATATACAAAATTCAAACAGACCTTCGACATTAACTAAAATCCCAAGAACAAATCAAACAACTATAACGTCACATGTTAAAATACACACTGAGATGAGGTTAAGAAACTAAGGTATTGACACGCGCAGATAAAAGTTAAATCAAATAAAAGACAAAAAAATATATAAATAAAAAATATAAAAAAAGGTTATTGATATAACCAGGAATTGAACCCGAGCCTCCGGCGTGGCACACCGGGATCCTGACCACCACTCTACCAACAGGTCCAATGAAAAGTTATTATTAAATTACTTTTATATAATTATTATTAATAACCACGCCCTGTATGTGATGACTAGTATTTATCTATTAAACTATTTAGATTTACCTATACTTGTACCCCATACGATTCGCTTCAAATAACCCCCGCATTATATTTACAAATATATTACTATTTCGCAGCTAGATATTGCATCGTATGTGGTGGGTCACGTTGTAACATAAAAATAAAAAGTCGTTATAGAAAATAATTCCAATTTAGAAATTACAGTAATACGTTTTTTTAAAATTTTGGTACATTGACGATTAAATTAAATTGCTGTTGCTCTTTATTTCCCTCGTAAAAAGAAAGTATTGGAATTGTGACAAAAATCACCCTCTCTAGATGCCAAAAAAACATGTTCTTTCAATTCCATCGATCTGTCGGTCTGTCTATACGCGGCATAGCTCAAAAACTACTTATCCGATTGACTTTTACACTTTTGATCAAAAATCAAAGGTCATAAGGGGATGAAATTATTACATTTTGGTATAAATCCAGTGTGGCGGCCTGGTGAATTACTAAAAAAATATTTATAAAAAACTACGATACCAATTTACCTAAAATTTTGCACACAAATCAAGTAGTACGTGGAAATCAACGGGTAAATTTTGGTGCAAATCCAAAATGGCGGTCTAGTGAAATGTTATAAAAATATTACTAAACTGCTTATCCTATTTACCTGAAATTTTGTACAAAAATCAAGTACTACACAGAAATAAACTGGTAAAATTTGGTGGCGAAGCAAAATCAGGCTGAAAAATTTATTTATTAGACTGATTTCAAATTTGGTGCAAAAATTAAGTGATTAAGTTAATTAAGATCAACTGGTGAAATTGTGGTACAAATTCGATGGCGGAACAAAATGGCGGTCAAATAAAATGTTTGTAATAGTGAAAAAATGCTTGTCCAAGGTTTTGCACAGCTTCAAGTTTTAGCGTTTCTAGATGCCAAAAACATGTCTTCTCAATTCTGTTGGTTTCTATGTCTGTGAGTTTGAGGCATAGCTAAAAAACTATTTACCTGATTGACTTAAAATTTTTGTGAAAAATTAAAGGTTTTATGGTTATGACTGGGTAACGTTTTGGGAAATAGCCAATATGGCGGCATACATTTTTCTAACCGATACTTTCCTTTTTGCCTAAGAACAGTGATTGTAGTTCCAATATATAAAGGAGGAAGACATGATGACCCTTCAAATTACCGGCGGAAATGTTAAAAAAATTATCACTAAACTAACTATTAGAATTACTTCAAAATGTGCACAAAACTCATGTGTTATATAGAAATAAACTGGTAACATTTTGGTATGAATCGTAGATGGGGGCTTAATGAAATATTAAAAAAATCAGCCTGATAGACAAACTAGTAAAATTGTGGTATAAATTCAAAATGGCGAACCACCATGGCGACCATATAAAATGTGTGAAAAAATCAACATGAAAAATTTTCTTATTCAATTTATTTAATTTTTTTCACAAAATTTAAATGTGATATAGGAATAAACTGATAGGAATTCAACATGACGGAATAAAATGGCGGCCTTAAAAAAATCAGGGTAAAAACTACTTATATAGTTTATTGAAAATTATGTCCAAAAATCAAGTGTGACATAGATATAAACTGATAAAATATTGGTAGGAATCCAATATGGTGAAATACAATGGCCCCTAATAAAAATGTTTGAAAAGACAGCACATGTATATGTGTTTCTAAATTACTATGCTAAATTAAATTGAATCACATTTCACTAATCCTAATAAACGAAAAGATTCATAACGAGGGAAGTTCCGGGTAAAAGAAATTTACCGACTTTTTTTTATTACTTCCCTCGTAAGTAATTGTATTCGTGAAAAAATGACCTCCGAGATTTTTGCAGATCTTTGCATTTTAGGGTCTTTATTCTCTCATTTCCGTCGGTTGTGTGTACCAGGCATAACTCAAAAATTACTTATCCGATTTAACAGTAACATTTTGGTAAAAATCCAAAATAGCAGAACAAAATGGCGGCCAAATAAAATGTAAAAAAAGTTATAATTATAAAACTACTTAGGTATTTAATTATTATTCAATTGAGCTCAAGTTTTGCACAAGAATTAAATGTGATGATATAAGGATAAATTGATATTTTGGTTTTGAGCCATGACGGAGGAACAAAATACATATCCAATTAACTTGAAGTTTTAGTGCGAATCCTGTATATAAACACAAAATGGCGCCCTAATAAACTGTACGGTAAAATTCTATTTTCTGAAATAAAACTTTTCTTATGGAGGAAAATAATAAACGACATGAATTTTTAAAGACTATGTTAATAACATTATAAAAAGTAAAAAGTAATTAAATTTAAAATAATAAACTAAAATAAGGAAAACAATTAAAAACATAATAAAATCAATACAATTATAAGCAGGGGTTTTATATGAGACAGTATGGTATGCAAATCAATGTATGTATGTTCGATCTGGTTTTAAAATTTTTTACAGATAAAAGGTGATGAGTTGAAAAATCTAAAAAATCTAAATGAATATTAGATGTGTTAATCAATTTTTTTTTCGAGTACTTGATTAAAAGATAGTTCAAACCCTTTTCACAGAACTTTACTCGTAATGAAACTTTTTCTGTGTCAAGTAAGGTGAAAAGGGAAAAGACTGCAAACATTTTAACGCAGGAAAGTACGGGTCACTTAAAGCAAACAATCTTGTAATCTTAATGTAACCGTGCAATGAAAGAAATGTACTAAATATTTCATCCATTTATTATCCAAAACTATCAATTAGAACATTATTAATTTAATAATTCAAATTCTGAATACTATTTTAAAACGTGCATTCCGGCAACACGGAATAAATCTTTTATTTGTACCTACCTTTTTGTAGGTAGTTGCAACAATTTTTAGCGAAATATTTTTAGGTAAAAGAACGATAAAATATTATTTCTATCATTGTCAAAGCGCACGAACAAAAGGAAACGTTCTTAAATTTTTCTTTTTTGCCATCATAAAAGACAGTTTACCGTGCGGGTTGTAAAAAAGCTGATTTGTTCTTTGCCGCACGCGTACTTTTCGTTAATGTGTCATTGGTCCAAAATTAAAAACAATTTCAAGTGTTTTTATTAATTTATTATAATCTATTTATTAAAAAGCATTGGTTTTCTAATTTAAAAATAACTAGCCAAATCGGCAACAAAAATTTAAGATCTAGTACAATGAGCTAATCTAACCAGCGTTCAGAATGAGTATTTGTGTAGCATTCAGACAGTAAAATCGCCCTTGAGTGTTGACTCCATGTTATATAACACTTTTTGCTTTAAATTACTTGTATTTATTTCAAAATTTTCAAAATCTGCTAATTATTCTTAACATTTTTCTCTAATACACTTTATTCCTAAATGTAATTGTTTTCGAAATAATGACGTTTGAAAATTGAAAATCTGGTTTAAAATGAAGTAATGGTTTTAGTCACTTTCGATAAAAAATTCTGCTAACTAAATTTTTTAATTAATTTGTAGTTAAATCTTTTAATGAATTCGACTAATAAGAGGCGTAAAGACAGTATTTTAAGGATAAACAGTACCACTTACCGGAAAATCTTGAAGGTTACGAATTTGTTCTGTAAATTCACAAGGAAAACAAATTAGTTTATTTATTTTTGAATAACACTTATTTAACCCCAACAATAATTATTTTATCAAGTGTTCGATGTGGCCCCGTCCTAAATCTTGACAATAAAGTGCCCTATTATGAATAGCTTCTCTCACGTTGATGAAAGTCTGTTCATCTATTTCTTCACATGCTTCTCTTATTCTGCGTTCCAACTCTTCTATTGTTTGACATTCAGTGGCGTAGATTTTTAACTTCAGATATCCCCAAAGGAAAAAATCTAGAGGGGTAAGATCCGGAGATCTTGGTGGTCATTCTGTACTTCCCCTGCGACCTATCCATCGCCCAGGAAAGTTTGTATCGAGAAACTCTCTAGCCATGCGATAGAAATGGGGAGGTGCTCCGTCCTGCTGAAATATGATTTCACGATTTTCAAACTCTTCCTGATTGTTTAATACAATTTGTCTTATTCGAGGTTCAATTTCAGTTTCTAAAAGATTTCTGTAAAGATCTCCTGTAAGATTGCCTCTGATGAAAATCGGTCCAACAACGTGGTTGCCCAAAATCCCCGCCCAAACATTAACTTTTTCAGGAAACTGGATATGCCCTTCTCTAAAAATATACGGATTAGTATCGCTCCAGTATCGTACGTTCTGTTTGTTGACTTTTCCATTAAGGAAAAACCTGCATTTATCTGAGAAACATACACGTTTTAGGAAGGATCGTTCTCCTTCAATTTTTCTTGTTAACCACTCACAAAATTCAACCCTCCGGTCTGGATCATCCTCCGTGAGAGCATGCAGGATTTTCATTTTATAGGGATGAATTTTTTCATTTTTTAGGACTCTTTGGACACTTTTCGAACTTACTTCGCAGGATTCAGCAAGTGCAGACGTCGACTGAGTAGGATTAATTACCATTTCAGCAACAATTTCAATTTTTTTTTCTTCTGAAAGAGGTGGTCTTCCTGATCTTGGAGTATCTTTCATCGTAACAGTTGCTTGGAGCTTATTTAAAAGTTTGCGCAAATATGACCGCGAAATAGGGTTTTCGGGAAATCTATCGTTAAACATACGGACTGCTAGATGAAAATTTCTTCCAGCTTCTCCAAAAATCAAAACTGCTTCAAATTTATCGTGTAAACTGCGAGCCATGGTCACACTTTTCATAAAATAATTAAGATGCTCAACGGACTATTTGACAGTTAGTTATCAAGATGTTACCGCGACAACGATTTTGTTTCCAACGCAAATTGATCGTATTTTTCATTGAATTTGAAATGACAAAAATGTCAATTTTCAAACGTCATTATTTCGAAAGCAATTACATTTAGGAATAAAGTGTATTGGAGAAAAATGTTAAGAATAATGAGCAGATTTTGAAATTGGAATAATATGCGGGGTGTTGTATTTAAAATATTAATTCAAGATGGCGCGTAGCCGCCATATTTATAACTTTTAGCTATCATTTTTTCATAAAAAAATAGCTTTTCATCTCCTATTTAAGCCCTCCAAATTTCGTTGCGATATACGAGTTGGCTCAAAAATTAGTAGGGGGGGAACGGACTTTAGACTGTCACTGTATATATATATATATATATATATATATATATATATATATATATATATATATATATATATATATATATATATATATATATATATATATATATATATATATATATATATATATATATATATATATATATATATATATATATATATATATATATATACACACATATTATATACCACATTTTTTACCAGAAATTCTATCCAACTCTATATATAGTAACTTTTTCTATTTTAATATGCCAATAAAATATATATATATTAAATAAAAAAAATATATACTGTATATATATATATATATATATATATATATATATATATATATATATATATATATATATATATATATATATATATATATATATATATATATATATATATATATATATATATATATATATATATATATATATATATATATATATATATATATATATATATATATATATATATATATATATATATATATATATATATATATATATATATATATATATATATATATATATATATATATATATATATATATATATATATGTATATATATATATATATATATATATATATATATATATATATATATATATATATATATATACATATATATATATATATATATACGTTTTCTGGATTTAACACATTTTTTGCCAGAAATTCTATCCAACTCTAGGGATGGTACAGTAACTTTTTCTATTTTAATAAATTTTTTCGAAGTGCCAATAAAATATTTGGGAAATGAGTTAAAATAAATACAAAAGGGGAAGGGGCAATAATTAAAAAATCAGTAAATGGAGCTTTACCACTTTCCTTGCCTTGAAACGAATTACTCCACTCAGATTTTTGTATACACAGCAATTTAGTAATAACTTATGCATAATATCCAAGGTGAAAAGGAAATGACTGCAGATATTTTAAGAAATATAAATACAAGTAATTTAAAGCAAAAAGTGTTATATAACATGGAGTCAACACTCAATTTTACTGTCTGAATGCTACACAAATACTCATTCTGAACGCTGGTTAGATTAGCTCATTGTACTAGATCTTAAATTTTACTACTTATTTTTAAATTAGAAAACCAATGCTTTTGAATAAATAGATTATAATAAATTAATAAAAAACACTTGAAATTGTTTTTAATTTTGCACCAATGACACATTAAGGAAAAGTACGCGTACGGCAACGAACAAATCAGCTTTTTTACAACCCGCACGGTACACTGTCTTTCATGATGGCAAAAAAGAAAAATTTAAGAACGTTTCCTTTTGTTCGTGCGCTTTGACAATGATAGAAATAATATTTTATCGTTCTTTTATCTAAAAATATTTCGCTAAAAATTGTTGCAACTACCTACAAAAAGGTAGGTACAAATAAAAGATTTATTCCGTGTTGCCGGAATGCACGTTTTAAAATAGTATTCAGAATTTGAATTATTAAATTAATAATGTTCTAATTGATAGTTTTGGATAATAAATGGATGAAATATTTAGTACATTTCTTTCATTGCACGGTTACATTAAGATTACAAGATTGTTTGCTTTAAATCACCCGTACTTTCCTGCGTTAAAATGTTTGCAGTCTTTTCCCTTTTCACCTTACTTGACACAGAAAAAGTTTCATTACGAGTAAAGTTCTGTAAAAAGGGTTTGAACTATCTTTTAATCAAGTACTCAAAAAAAAAAATTGATTAACACATCTAATATTCATTTAGATTTTTTACATTTTTCTACTCATCATCTTTTATTTGTAAAAATTTTTAAAACCAGATCGAACTTACATACATTGATTTGCATACCATACTGTCTCATATAAAACCCCTGCTTATAATTGTATTGATTTTATTATGTTTTTAATTGTTTTCCTTATTTTAGTTTATTATTTTAAATTTAATTACTTTTTACTTTTTATAATGTTATTAACATAGTCTTTAAAAATTCATATCGTTTGTTATTTTCCTCCATAAGAAAAGTTTTATTTCAGAAAATAGAATTTTACCGTACAGTTTATTAGGGCGCCATTTTGTGTTTATATACAGGATTCGCACTAAAACTTCAAGTTAATTGGATATGTATTTTGTTCCTCCATCATGGCTCAAAACCAAAATATCAATTTATCCTTATATCATCACATTTAATTCTTGTGTAAAACTTGAGCTCAATTGAATAATAATTAAATACCTAAGTAGTTTTATAATTATGACTTTTTTTACATTTTATTTGGCCGCGATTTTGTTCTGCTATTTTGGATTTTTACCAAAATGTTACTGTTAAATCGGATAAGTAGTTTTTGAGTTATGCCTAGTACACACAACCGACGAATATGAGAGAATAAAGACCCTAAAATGCAAAGATCTGCAAAAATCTCGGAGGTCATTTTTTCACGAATACAATTACTTACGAGGGAAGTAATAAAAAAAAGTCGGTAAATTTCTTTTACCCGGAACTTCCCCCGTTATGAATCTTTTCGTTTATTAGGATTAGTGAAGTGTGATTCAATTTAATTTAGCATAGTAATTTAGAAACACATATACATGTGCTGTCTTTTAAAACATTTTTATTAGGGGCCATTGTATTTCACCATATTGGATTCCTACCAATATTTTATCAGTTTATATCTATGTCACACTTGATTTTTGGACATTTCATTTTCAATAAACTATACAAGTAGTTTTTACCCTGATTTTTTTAAGGACGCCATTTTATTCCGTCATGTTGAATTCCTACCAGTTTATTCCTATATCACATTTAAATTTTCTGAAAAAATTTAAATCAATTGAATAAGAAAATTTTTCATGTTGATTTTTTTCACACATTTAATTTGGTCGCCATGGTGGTTCGCCATTTTGAATTCGTACCACAATTTTACTAGTTTGTCTATCAGGCTGATTTTTTTAATATTACATTAAGCCCCCATCTACGATTCATACCAAAATATTACAGATTTTGAAGTAATTCTAATAGTTAGTTTAGTGATAATTTTTTTAACATTTCCGCCGGTAATTTGAAGGATCATGTCTTCCTCCTTTATATATTGGAACTACAATCACTGTTCTTAGGCAAAAAGGAAAGTATCCGTTAGAAAAATGTATGCCGCCATATTGGCTATTTCCCAAAACGTTACCCAGTCATAACCATAAAACCTTTAATTTTTCACAAAAATTTTAAGTCAATCAGGTAAATAGTTTTTTAGCTATGCCTCAAACTCACAGACATAGAAACCAACAGAATTGAGAAGACATGTTTTTGGCATCTAGAAACGCTAAAACTTGAAGCTGTGCAAAACCTTGGACAAGCATTTTTTCACTATTACAAACATTTTATTTGACCGCCATTTTGTTCCGCCGTCGAATTTGTACCACAATTTCACCAGTTGATCTTAATTAACTTAATCACTTAATTTTTGCACCAAATTTGAAATCAGTCTAATAAATAGATTTTTCTGCCTGATTTTGCTTCGCCACCAAATTTTACCAGTTTATTTCTGCGTTGTACTTGATTTTTGTGCAAAATTTCAGGTAAATAGGATAAGCAGTTTAGTAATATTTTTATAACATTTCACTAGACCGCCATTTTGGATTTGCACCAAAATTTACCCGTTGATTTCCACGTACTACTTGATTTGTGTGCAAAATTTTAGGTAAATTGGTATCGTAGTTTTTTATAAATATTTTTTTAGTAATTCACCAGCACACCGCCACACTGGATATATACCAAAATGTAATAATTTCATCCCCTTATGACCTTTGATTTTTGACCAAAAGTGTAAAAGTCAATCGGATAAGTAGTTTTTGAGCTATGCCGCGTATAGACAGACCGACAGATCGACTGAATTGAAAGAACATGTTTTTTTGGCATCTAGAGAGGGTGATTTTTGTCACAATTCCAATACTTTCTTTTTACGAGGGAAATAAAGAGCAACAGCAATTTAATTTAATCGTCAAGTACTTGTTAAGGAGATGCCTCATGTACCAAAATTTTAAAAAAACGTATTACTGTAATTTCTAAATTGGAATTATTTTCTATAACGACTTTTTATTTTTATGTTACAACGTGACCCACCACATACGATGCAATATCTAGCTGCAAAAAAAGTAATATATTTGTAAATATAATGCGGGGTTATATGAAGCGAATCGTATGGGGTACAAATATAGGTAAATCTAAATAGTTTAATAGATAAATACTAGTCATCACATACAGGGCGTGGTTATTAATAATAATTATATAAAAGTAATTTAATAGAGATACCACTACGCTTATTACGAAGAACGAAAATTACCTAAAAATTAATACTTTTAAGTATAGGAAACCCATAAGGGAATGAATATACTTCCTCCTAGTATGAAAATATACTGGGTCTTTATTTAAAATAACGTTACTTAATTACATTTGAGTACCGTATTATATTGAATGGCACAATATTTTTTTACTGATAGTATTAAACAACTTAAATTTTCAGTTTATTATACAGTCGATTATATTGATTACTATCTGTGTCATTCACTTTTTGAAAAGAAAAATATTTTCAATTTTATATTTTTTATTTATATTTCAAAAACTCATCTCAAAATAAAGACACTACCATTTACCAGCTAGAGCTATATCACCTGGTACAGTTTAAGATGGAACAGAAAACGTTCAAGATGCAACATTTAATATTTAATGAATTCAAAATAACGCTGGTATTTGTTATTGGTTCGTAGATTCAAAAATATATTTTTTATTTTCCTAAACAGTCTTTATTATGCTTACATTATTTGATTAAATACTTAAGATAATAAGTTTATAAATAAACAATGCTTATAACGGTTTTATTATTTGATGAATTTTTTAAACTTTTAAAGAACAATTCCCTAAGAAATATTATCGTAAAAAAATAAACAATACTAATATATAAAAAACTTAGTTGACTGAATTACTGACTGATCCACTCACCACTCTCCAGCTCCAACCGCTTGAGGTAAAAGGCTGAATTTTGGCACACAGATTGATTTTAAAGTGTAGAGGTTCGATAAGAAGGGATTTTTCAAAACTCAAATTCCAAGGGGGTGAAACCACTCCTTAAATATTACAATATTTTTTATTTAAAAAACGGTCAGTTTTTCGTAAAAACAGTTGAACACGTGTTTTTTAATTTATTTGTTTACATATTTTAGGATTTTTAAAAATTCATACAGAGTGTTTAAAGGGGTGAAACGGCCACTTAAATAATACAATATTTTTTTATTTAAAAACCGGTTAGTTTTTTGAAAAAACGCTAAACACGTGTTTTTTAATTTATTTTTTTACATATTTTATGATTTTTAAAAAATTCATACAATATGCCCAAAGGGGTAAAACCATCGCTTAAATATTATAATATATTTTAATTTTTTACATATTTTAAAATTTTTTAAAAACCCAGACAGGGGGTCCAAGGGGCTGAAACGATCTCTTTAATATCATATTTTTTATTTAAAAAACGGTTAGTTATTCGGAAAAACACTTGAATACGTGCTTTTTATTTTATTTTATTACATATTTTAAGATTTTTTATACATTTGTACAGGGTTTTTGAAAAAATCGGGTAATTGATTAATTTTTGCGATCTTTCTCAAACCGTTTGCCGTAAAAAGCTGAGCTTGTACAAACCGCTCGATTTTAGAGTGCAGAGGTTCGATAAGAAGGGATTCTTCGAAACTCAGTTTCCATGGGGGTGAAACTACTTCTTAAATGTTTATAGTGGACTCGAAAGTTGTCAAAATAAAACCGCTTCTTGGTTTAAAGGACGAGTTAGAGTAACTCCACAAACTAGCACAGCAGATGATATAAATCTAGCTTTGTTGAAAAAATTACTGCTCCACAATTAACATACTACTCAACAGATGTAGTTATTGAATATACACAGAAGAAAATGCGGTTAATTATCCTGTCGAGTTCCTACACTTTCTAAACCCTTCAGGAATCCCTCCTCATGAGTTAACTTTAAAGGTAAGGGCACCAGTGATGCTTATTCGAAATTTAAAATCACCAAAATTGTGTAATGGAACTCGGCTACAGATTAAAACATTACAAAACTATATAATAGAGTCTACTATTATTTCTGGCCCTGGTCTGGGAGAAAAGAGTTTTTATACTACGTGTCCCTTTAATTCCGTCAGACTATCCTTTTCAGTTTAAACGTGTACAGTTTCCTCTAAAGCTTTGTTTCGCCATGGCAATTAACAAAGCTCAAGGGCAATCCCTAAGTGGAGCTAGAGTAGACTTGCGCTACAATTGTTTTTCTCATGGTCAACTCTGTGCCGCATGCTCTAGAGTAAGTTCGCGTAATAGCTTGGCTATTTTACAGCCAGAGAATGCAACAACAAATGTGGTTTATAAAGAGCTATTTAAATCGCCTCATTTGTGAGTTGTGCTAATTGTTTTACATCCCTTTTATTATAGTCATATACGCGAACGAAGACGTTCGTGTAGATTGTTTTTTTTTTGCAGCTATTATTAGCATAATAGAGGTATATTCCGACCTACGATTCGCCGAGAAAAAAGTGCTTATTTGAGTCAGAAATTCAACAGAGGCACTCCTAAAGATAAATGGCAAGAGTTGAAAAGGCTTAACATTGTTGCTGATAAAATCGGGAATCTACCTGACCATCTAAAAAATGTTGAGGAATTAAATAGATATTTTGTAACTTCCAATCTTAATAAGAGTAAACCTAAGCAGGAAATTCTACATTTTTACTTTGATAAGTTGAAAGCAGGAATTCACAGTACGTTTAAATTCTCACCTATATCTGACTTTGATCTTTACTATATAATTAAAAACATACACTCGAAAGCATTTGAAAGCGATGAACTTAATTTAACAATGATAATAATCTGCTGTCCTCTTATTGTCCCATATATTAGCCATATTATTAACGAGTGCATAGTGATGAACTATTTTTCTAAAAGCTGGAAACACGCCAGTGTCCTGCCTCTCCCAAAAGTTAATGAACCCATAGAATTCAATCATTTAAGATCCATAAGTATTTTACCCATTCTATCAAAGATCCTCGAAAAAGTTCTGGAAAAACAAATACGATGGCATTTGGAAAGGTTTCAAATTTTGCCTAAAAAACAGTCTGGCTTTAGACATGGTTACTCTTGCGCAACTGTTCTTACTTCTGTAACTGACGACATTCTTCGTTCAATTGACCAGGATGAGATGACTGCGCTTGTCCTGCTCGATTATTCAAAGGCCTTCGACCTACTAAATCATGAAATATTAATTTCAATTTTGCATTACATTGGCTTTGAGAGGTGTGCCTCTGATCTCATACACAGCTTTTTGAGTAATAGAATTCAACAGGTCAAGATTGATGGTAAAGTGTCCTCTAGCCTTGTGGTGTCGCAGGGTGTTCCACAGGGAAGTATCTTGGGTCCACTCCTATATACAATTTATACTTGTAGTTTTGATTTCTTTTTGGAGCACTGCGATTACCATATGTACGCTGACGACATACAACTTTATTTGTCATTTCACGGTGATGACCCTACTGAGGATTAATCAAGATCTGAACAACATACTTAAAGTATCCGAAGACCATTTATTAAAAATAAATTTAGACAAGACCTGTGCTGTACTTTTTGGAAGTCCTCATTCTAGAACAAATATTATAAATGACTTAAAATTGAGAGTGGCATTTTCTCAAATCAATTTTGCCGACAGCTGCAAAAATCGCGGGCTGACTATTGACAACAATCTTCGTTTTAAACAACATATTTCCAACATACTAAGAAAAGCATATTTCTCTTTAAAGCCCATTTATTCACAGAGGCACTACTTAAACTTTCAGACGAAAAAACAACTGTGCGAAGTTTTGGTGTTATCACATTTTGATTTTTGTGATGGGGTGTACGGTCCCTGCTTGGATTCGCTTGATAAAAAACACATTCAAAAGGCTCAAAATTGCTGCCTCAGACTACTTTATGGCATTAAAAGACCTAACCCTATTTCTCATAAACTTGCATGTGTCCAGTGGCTAAACGTGGAAAGGAGAAGGGAATTACATTTCGCTTGTTTCTGCTTTAAACTATTAAAGTTTAAACGACCATCCTATCACATGAGAAAATATCATATAGAACAGATATTCACAATTTGAATCTGCGTTTTAGAAATTCAATAGCTCTGCCGCGCTATAGAAAGACAATTTTTCGGCGGTCCCTCTCTTATTATATTGCAACCTGCAGGGAACTCGGAATATGCGATGTATCTGACTCTGTACAAGAATTCAAAAAGAATTATAAACAAAAATTATTCAATGAACAATGTAGGTGATTGCTGCTTAGGGAATATGCTTTGTTTCCACACAAGTATGTATTTGTTCTTGTTACGATACTAAAATGTTTTTGTGCTAGAATGAATAGTTTGATGATGAAATATATATATTTTTTTTGTTCTCTTTATTATAAACTCAGCTCTTGTGATGTATGAATATTCAACAAACTGCCCATGAGGAAGAATTGATGCCTATCATCTATCATGGAGCATTTATTAACTCAACAATAATGTTTACTTTATAAGTGCAAAATGATTGTAAAATTATTGTATTATTGTATTTTGGGTTAATAATAAATGTATTATTATTATTATTATTATTATTTTATAGTAAAAAAAGATGAAATAATCACTAAATAAATATTTAAAATTTTATTCTCACTAATATTGGAACTCTGCCTCCTGGTTGATATTTTGTTTGGTCACTGATAAAATGTACAGCAAATATCCCTTAATATTTCAAATTTATTTTTGAATTTTAGATGTCGTAAAAGAATATAATGGACTGGACCCGCTATAAAAAATCGGAGGTTTCTATTCATTAATTGGTAATGACAACGGACAATCATTTTCTATTTTATTTAGTAATTTACACATTATGATGATCATAAACGTTTTTACTTTCGTTTTTGGTTATTGATGGATATAGGTTTTCCTAATATACCCATTAAATGTATTGAAACTTTCTCATTTATAATACCGTCACCGCGACCATTAGTGAAAACCAATATTAGAATTTATTACAATAATAAATTTTATGATATCGTCGTAAATTAAAATGGTCTCTGTTTAGAGAAAGATAAAGTTTTAGTGGCAATATTAAAAAAAATAATATATTTGTAACTGAATGTGTGGCATTATTGCATTAAATAGAAATATGAGTTTTAACCAGTGTTGGTTTAAGGTAGTTTGCCGCCCGGTGCTACAAAAACGCAACGCCCCCTGCCCGATCGAAAAAATCATTAAAACAAAATCATTTTTTAGAAACATTTATTTCACAGAATGTCAAAATGAACAATAATAATTAAACAAAAACTAAAATATAATGAAACATACATAAACTGAAATTAATGCTAACGCCAAGAGACAAATAAAATATAAACCAACGTTTTAACAAAAATTATAATTAACTCTATCGTTGGTTTCAAGGAGCGCATCAAAAGTAAGTGGAAGATAAAAACTATAATATAATTATTTAAAAGGTTTTTTTTTCGCTTTTAACGATGCAAACTTTTCGATAATACTATATATATATATATATATATATATATATATATATATATATATATATATATATATATATATATATATATATATATATATATATATATATATATATATATATATATATATATATATATATATATATATATATATATATATATATATACATACAAGTTGGGTAAAAAAGTTTCATATAAAAGTTGTATAGTTCATTACGATTTATGATTCAAAAATGTCTTGAAATATACTGGGTGTTTTAAAATCAAGTTACACGCCAAAACTTCAGAATCTCTAATGGAACACCCTGTATATTATTTCATTTTAAGAATCTACATGAAATTCTGATCATATTTTATTAAGCATACCCTATCCCTAAAGTCAACTGTTTTTGAGATAAAAAAATGAGAAAACTGTTTTACAAAAATTTTTTAATAACGATTAACAACGATAGCCTAAAATTCTAAATGAAGCGTTTTAACGTAATAAATGCTGGAACTGTTGTTCGTTCACTTCCTGACAATATCCTACATACATGACACTACAACATTTTGAGAGGAATGATGCTCTTGGCTTATCCAAAATTCATATCAATGACTTGAGTACAGCATTCCCTCACAATGATACAATTGTCCCATTACTGCCATCGTTGGTGTGGCTTTACAGTAAATCTAAAGACATTCCGGGAATCGGCGGATGGAATGGTTTCATGGAGGAGGTCGCCAGAGACTTACAATATGAAACGACTGGCAGCCTTTCATCAATGCACCTCCAAGTGATTACGACACAATATACACATCACTGTCAATTGCTTTCCAGAATACACAATCCTGTTGTTCTGGACAAAAAACAACAATTGTCACTTTCGATCAGCCCCTATACCTCAAAGCGCGAGATGTCATAGCAAGTTGTAAGGGAGGCACTGAGCTACGAGGCGTGGTCGTAAGGCTTGGAGGCTTCCACGTACTGATGTCATTCATGGCCGCAGTGGGTTACATAATGGAAGGGAGTGGCCTAACTGAACTGTTTAATACTGTGTATACAGTTAACAGAACTAAGAAGCTTATGACAGGCCGCACTTACGCCAGGGCTGTCAGAAGACACACTTTGACTGTTACAGCTCTGGGTAAGGTGATAATGGATTCCATTAATTATGTGAGCTGCTGAATGCACATGAGGAAGAAATCTGAGCAGTTGTTCAAATCCCAGCTCCAACATCTCGCCAGTCTAGAGCCCACTGCAAAGTTGTGGGTTCAATATTTCGAAATGATAATTATGATGTTTATATTTATTAAATCTGAAAGGATGGGTAACTGGAAACTCGATCTTCAAGTCGTTGGAATGAGGGTTTTGAGAGGTGTTCGGGGTTCATATTGACAGCGAAGAGTTGTAAATACTAAACCCCTTCATACTTACAACTTACATTAAACAAGTTTTTCACGGAGAGTGCAAGATGAATGTTAGGGAGGTTATTCGATGCAGAGTTTTATGCTCTTTAATTGAATACAATTATATTTTTCCGTACGATCCGTCGTACGTAAGATATGAGCGAAAAACCGGAAAATTCAAAAAAATTTAAGGTTTTGTACGTTTTTCGACCTGAGCCGGTCCTGCTACGAGGCAGCAAAATTCAGTTCGTGTTTAGCACCCTAAAAAATAAATAATTTCGTTGAGAAACTTTCTACCGGACTCATGTTACCGAAAAACTACCATTTGATCAGGCTATTAGTAAGGTATACTTCTTGGATTTAGACCGTGCAACTGGAATTACTTTCTGCTGTTTTCACTATGATTGAACGGGACATTTTCAGTCATCTCCAATGCACAATATCAAAACATTTAATGTTTTGATCTTGTGCGGTGAAGATCTCTGAAGTTGCCTCGTGTAATCACAGGAGAAACGCTGGAAAGTAATTCCAATTTGGAGCTTTCTAAACTCGTAAAAACCTTGTTCAGGGTCATTGGTTAACGCAATTTTCATGGATTAAAGCAACATTTGATCAAAATTATTTAACGCGTTAAAACTAGTGCAGGTTTACCCAGGGATCTTTTGGATGCTGTAGCACCGGGCTATCTATACCTATATATAATATATATATATATATATATATATATATATATATATATATATATA
>JAUTXW010005434.1:97500-137770 GCA_030620095.1 Kuschelorhynchus macadamiae
TTGAAAAATTAAAAAAATCAATATGGCGGCCGTAGGAAAAATAAAGTTGATGAAGTGACACATCGTTGAAATGGGACTCAAATGGTCATTTTAAAAATGTAAAAATCCAATATGGCGGCCGTATGAAAAAACAAAGTTGATGATGGTTGACAGGAGACGAAACGTCAGACAAAAATTGTGACAGTGGCATCTTGTAGGCGAGAAAAAACTGCTATAAGAATGTGTTTTCAAATTTGATCCAACTTTAAAAATAGGGCTGTAAAAAAATAAAAACAAAAATGCACCTCTTCGGTTTTTGTCGGATTTCTTCGGAACGGTTTGGAATTTTTTAGGTTTGTAAACGGCATTGATTTGGAAACTAAATTGAGCAACTTTTCTCTAATTTAACCCAAGCTGTAGCTCTTATGGTTTCCAATCTAACAATGTTATCCACTCTTTATCTTGGACACACTTTTATATATTTATATATATATATATATATATCTATATCTCTATGTATATATATATTTATATACATATATATATATATATATATATATATATATATATATATATATATATATATATATATATATATATATATATATATATATATATATATATATATATATATATATATATATATATATATATATATATATATATATATATATATATATATATATATATATATATATATATATATATATATATATATATATATATATATATATATATACATATATATATTATATATATATATATATATATATATATATATATTTATATATATATATATATATATATATATATATATATATATATATATATATATATTTATACATATATATATATATATAATATATATATATATATATATATATATATATATATATATATATATATATATATATATATATATATATATATATATATATATATATATATATATATATATATATATATATATATATATATTTCATCTAGCTTCGCGCGCCTACCGTCCCTAAAATTTTGCCGCCCGGTGCTACAGCATCCAAAAGATCCCTGGGTAAACCTGCACTAGTTTTAACGCGTTAAATAATTTTGATCAAATGTTGCTTTAATTCATGAAAATTGCGTTAACCAATGACCCTGAACAAGGTTTTTACGAGTTTAGAGAGCTCCAAATTGGAATTACTTTCCAGCGTTTCTCCTGTGATTACACGAGGCAACTTCAGAGATCTTCACCGCACAAGATCAAAACATAAAATGTTTTGATATTGTGCATTGGAGATGACTGAAAATGTCCCGTTCAATCATAGTGAAAACAGCAGAAAGTAATTCCAGTTGCACGGTCTAAATCCAAGAAGTATACCTTACTAATAGCCTGATCAAATGGTAGTTTTTCGGTAACATGAGTCCGGTAGAAAGTTTCTCAACGAAATTATTTATTTTTTAGGGTGCTAAACACGAACTGAATTTTGCTGCCTCGTAGCAGGACCGGCTCAGGTCGAAAATCGTACAAAACCTTAAATTTTTTTGAATTTTCCGGTTTTTCGCTCATATCTTACGTACGACGGATCGTACGGAAAAATATAATTGTATTCAATTAAAGAGCATAAAACTCTGCATCGAATAACCTCCCTAACATTCATCTTGCACTCTCCGTGAAAAACTTGTTTAATGTAAGTTGTAAGTATGAAGGGGTTTAGTATTTACAACTCTTCGCTGTCAATATGAACCCCGAACACCTCTCAAAACCCTCATTCCAACGACTTGAAGATCGAGTTTCCAGTTACCCATCCTTTCAGATTTAATAAATATAAACATCATAATTATCATTTCGAAATATTGAACCCACAACTTTGCAGTGGGCTCTAGACTGGCGAGATGTTGGAGCTGGGATTTGAACAACTGCTCAGATTTCTTCCTCATGTGCATTCAGCAGCTCACATAATTAATGGAATCCATTTTCACCTTACCCAGAGCTGTAACAGTCAAAGTGTGTCTTCTGACAGCCCTGGCGTAAGCGCGGCCTGTCATAAGCTTCTTAGTTCTGTTAACTGTATACACAGTATTAAACAGTTCAGTTAGGCCACTCCCTTCCATTATGTAACCCACTGCCGCCATGAATGACATCAGTACGTGGAAGCCTCCAAGCCTTACGACCACGCCTCGTAGCTCAGTGCCTCCCTTACAACTTGCTATGACATCTCGCGCTTTGAGGTATAGGGGCTGATCGAAGGTGACAATTGTTGTTTTTTGTCCAGAACAACAGGATTGTGTATTCTGGAAAGCAATTGACAGTGATGTGTATATTGTGTCGTAATCACTTGGAGGTGCATTGATGAAAGGCTGGCAGTCGTTGTTTCATATTGTAGGTCTCTGGCGACCTCCTCCATGAAACCATTCCATCCGCCGATTCCCGGAATGTCTTTAGATTTACTGTAAAGCCACACCAACGATGGCAGTAATGGGACAATTGTATCATTGTGAGGGAATGCTGTACTCAAGTCATTGATATGAATTTTGGATAAGCCAAGAGCATCATTCCTCTCAAAATGTTGTAGTGTCACGGCTTCCAAGCTCCCCACAACTTCTGTGGGTGGTACAGTCTTCAGACGTTTAATCTTTTCACTAGGGGCAACAGCACTTTTCGGGGTGAGGCATCGGTTGCTCCCCATTGTATGAAAAGGGTTTCTTACATCAAGCGCGTGGATGTTGAAATCTGCATTGTCATATACCATTTGGCAAAGGGCTTGTTCCTTCATAGCCAGAGGAGGGCGCATTATTGACGACACTTCAAATCGAGTTATTTGTTGTATGTTGCAGAAGATCCAAGGGATCACAGAACATCAATCAGTTTTCGCGACGCGTATTTTTTGTATTAAAAAAGCTGCCAATCCTACTTGAAGAGGGGAGAGGAAAGATATTGGCAGTACTGCACTAATCAGGGTATGTGCAATCGCGACTGATTTTTTCTTCCATGGGTCAAGATTCCCTTTTTCAGCTCCATCTAGAAATGTATCGGAGGGGGGATATTCAGTTACGTCATATACTTGGGATCTGATATCTTCAACAACTATGGCGGCGGCTGTTTCGAATATGCGGTGCCTTTCCTCTTTTTCTCGCAGCTTCTCCGCTTCTCAAAACCAATTCTCAGTAATTATTTTGTGTTCGCTAGCTTTGAAACAAACAACATGAGGTGTGCTTGATGCGATAGTAATATTGTCGCCAAGGGTTTCACGGAGATGCCTCCTGATAGTGGATGGGTGAGGTCCAAAGTCGCCTTCAATCTGGTCCATCAATTCTTCCATGGTGAACTGACATTCCTCATGATTGTTTTTTAGCAGTTGCAATCTTATCACTGACTCGTTTGCCCGTTTGGTCTGATTTTGGGGCGTGATGTAGAACTCTCATTCAGCGGAAATGATATTGCGCATCAGCTGCACATACCTTCTCAACTTGCTGAAGACGACGTAATAGACTTCACGCATATTCGTCATTTCGGCCTTCCGCAAGTTTTATTACATTTGCTCTCATGGACAATATTCTCACAGGATAGACGATATTACGTTTTGTGGGAGTATTTTTTATTTCTTTTTTATTGTAGTCTGGGGGCACTTCATGTCTGCACAAAAAGCAATGAGTTTTAAAAACAAAACCTCTTTCTTTTGAACGCGTCTGTTTGGGAATATTTTGTGCAACTCTATGGAAATAGACAGCAATAAACTTCTCTGTTACATGATGGTTCCTGCATTTTACGTGGACTTCAATTGAACATTCTTGTTACTGGCTTCTATGAAGGACTGCAAAACTCTCTCCTTCACAACACACGTCTCTTTCCCAACTTGTAACAGTTCGTCACACACTCCGGTCGCGACATTATGCGCGGGCATAAAAAAATCGACAACGGAATATATGCAGGCCGTATTCCTTTTCCAAACTTTTAAATACGAAACGCCCTTCTAACAATTGATAGTTAAGTCATCGGTTACTCGACAACCGACAAAATGTATCAGTTGTTCTGATGCCACAGTTGACAGTGTTCAGGGAATCGTGTTCCGTATGAAACCGCTTTCTCAGATAACCAGTAAATACGGAGCACGAAACCAACACTAAGATTGGAAACGAAATAAGGCTATAAACGGAAAACCAGAAAAACTCTGAAAATTTCAAGTTTTTTTGCGTTTTTCGACCTGAGCCGGTCCTGCTACGAGGCTGCAAACTTCAGATTCGTGTTCAGCACTTCAAAGAACATATAATTCCATTGAGAAACTTTCTACCGGACTCATGTTACGAGACAGACATTTTTGAACACCATTTGATCGGGCTATAGATTAAAAAGTGGTATTTGATTTTCCACTGTTATTATAACATTCACCCAGTATAATAATTTGTTTGGTGCAGAGTGGGGGGCCCATAAAAAATTGTGGAGGCGGCCCAGAAGACTTTGGCACGCCACTGTCCTATCGCATCTATTCTATGACCAGAAAAATAGAATGGGATTCATATTTATTATTTACTAGCTAGTCCGGCAGACCTTGTCCTGCCTTTTCCGTTAGATGGCGCGATGAGTTTCCAGTGGAATAATAAGAATATGGGGCGCATCCACCAGGTCGTCCAGAAATGTTATTGAAAAAAAAAAGCTTGGTTTTTTAGAAAAAATACGCAATAAAACAATACAAAAAATAGTGTTGAAAGGTTTTGGCACCCTCACGATCATTTAAAAAAAAAAAACATGTAAATTGGTGCACTACAACTGGCATGGTGTTTTAAATATATAGATTGTTGTTAGTAAATATTGAGAAATAATCTATATCTTTAAAACCCTAAGCAAATTTTTCAGCAAGTTCATGAGAGAGTTATACTGCACCGATTTATATGATTTTTTTGTAATGGTAACCGAGCCCTTTCAACATTATTTTTTGTATTGTATTGTATTGTATTTATAGAGGGTGGTTCAAAAAATGGGGTTACTGATTAATCACGATTTTGCTCAAACCGCTTGACGTAAAAAGCTGCATTTTGGCAGGCAGGATAACAGTAGAATTAAGAGGTTGGATAAGAAGGGATATTTCAAACTCAAATTTTAAGGGGGTGAAACCGCCCCTTAAATATTACGTTATTTAAAAAATGGTTTTTTTTTAAAAACGCTTAAACTCGTGTATTTTATTTGATTATTTTACATCAACTGACGTAAATGCTGAATTTTGGCATGCAAGTCGATTGTACGATGTTCGATAAGAAAGGATTTTCCAAAAATCAAAGTTCAAGGGGACGAAACCGTCCCTTAAATATTAAAATATTTTTAGTTTTTCAAAAAAATCGCTTGAACAGGTATATTTTATTTAATTTTTTTACATATTTTTTAAAAAATATACAGGGTGTTCCAAAAAATCGGAAATAATTTAAAAAACAAAAATGTCGTAACCCCTGTTGACAAAAATTGAAAGAAAATGAAGAAAAAAAAAAATTTATATATATATATATATATATATATATATATATATATACAGGGTGTTCCACGACGAACTGCGGCGATCGATTTCTCAGAAAGTAGGCTTTGAAAAAATTTGAAATTTTGGCACCTAACTAAAGTCGATGGGGGCAATTCGCGCAAAATATTTTCAAGATGGCGGCACTTCCGGTTATACCGGAAGTAGACGTCAACTTTCTTTTTTTAAATAGAGCACCCTGTATATTATCGAATTTTTGGATTCCTCGAAAAATTCTAGGTATATTTCATGTATAATATCCTATACCTAAGTTGAACTGTTTTTGAGATATTTTGAATTTTAAGTAAAAAATGACGTTTGCAGGTCTAGACATAACTATAAATATCTGCATCTGCAAGTCTCTATTATTTATTTGCGGGTGGCTTCCTTGTCCGAAAAGATCCACTTTAGTGGCCTGTGCTGATATTTTTATAATAAATAAATATAGGGTGATCAAAAACTGACATTATAAATATACTTTAAAAAATCGTTAAAAGTTACTTTTTTCAAACGGAAACTCCTAATATTTATAATTTTATCTTATTTAACACTTAAAATAAGGGTGACTTTGTATAAAGTTGTCTATTCCAAAAATTTGTAGTTTTTGAGTTATTGACGATTTAACATTTTTTATTCTAATAATGCCAGACGGCTTCTAAGTTTTCTTGTTAGTTGGCCATGATAGGGAGGCCTGGCGAGAACAAAACCAAATGGTTACTATAGAAACGTAATATTTATTGTCGTTTGACAATTGCCTACTAAAATATTACTTATTTATTATAGTTATTCTAATAATTATTAAACTAATAATCATGCGGGGGCGATTAAATTACACACACGAGGATTATTTGAAGTTGTTTATTATCTATGGGGAATCTAACAGAGTTTTATCTAGAACATGCCAGATATTTGCTGCTAGATATCCAGGTAAACATAAACCGTCACCGAACAGCGTTAAACAAATATTGGAAAACTATAAAAATTTTGGAAACGTCAAGGCAAAAATTAATAAGAGGAAGCCCTTTGTTGATAATGAAAATGTCGAGATTGCAATTCTGGGTTATTTTGCAGCATATCCAATGACATCCCTAAGAAACGTGGGAAGACAATCAGGAATCTCGAGGAATTCAGTGCATAGGATTCTGTTAAAACATAACTTCCAACCTTATTTAATATCATTGGCTCAACATCTAAAAGACACTGATTTGCCAAAAAGAGTACAGTTTTGCGAGTTTATTTTAACAATGGTACAAGATAACCCTAGATTTTTGGACAATATAATTTGAACCGATAAAGCAAAATTTACTAAAAATGGCCTTTTCAATAGACACAATTCCCATTTTTGGAATGATTCGAATCCTTATGAAGTAAGATCGCGGAGGTTTCAAGAATCCTGGCAATTTAATGTATTTTATGCATTAAGGAACGATGAAATAATAAAACTGAATTTTTACGAAGAAAATTTGAATTATACTATAATGAATATATTATAATGAAAGTTATACAACACATATTACAATAATTTTTTTTATCAATTTAGCGTCAATCCAAAATTAGATAAATCATTCCGGTATAACCAGACGTGCCGTCATCTTGAAAATATTTTGCGCGAATTGCCCCCATCGACTTTAGTTAACTGCCAAAATTAAAAATTTTTCTAAAGCCTACTTTCTGAGAAATCGATCGCCGCTGTTCGTCGTGGGACGCCCTATATATATATATGTATATATATATATATATATATATATATATATATATATATATAAATATATATATTTTTTTCATAATTAGAATAGTCCCTCTAAGGGCCAAATTATGAATATGCTGATAATTTTACCAAACAGATATTCAACGTTGTAACAATAGTTACAATTGTCTCAACAATGGTATCCTGGACAGTTATCGGCTTGGTAAAGTTACCAGCCTATTAATAATTTGGCCCTAAAGAAATTGACGAAGAACAGATTTATATTAAAAATGTAAAAAATAGTATTTTTGCACTATTTAAATTTGAGGATATATGAAAATGATCAATACGCCTTGGAAATTTGGGGTGCGAATAGATTTTAGGCATGAATTTAAAGAATGATATACAGGTTTTTCCGTATATTTTAGAGCATCACTGGAGCCTTTATTTTAAGAGCTGAAAAATAGTTTAAATTATAAAAGTTGAGGTTTTTTTCTGATTTGTAAGAATTTATAATCGGATAAAACAAATAAATATCGAAAACCTGTCCAAAAATATCAACTTTTTTTTTTAATGGGGCACCCCGTGTTGTACATTATACGTTCATCAAATGGGTCTCTTCTGGCTGACTATAAATACACTAGGTTTAACACCTTTATCTTCAATAACACACGAAAAAACCTGATATGAGACCAAATGTGTTAAAGAGACACTGGAATCGTTCTTCTACGTCAATGGGAATACATTGCTTTTGTGGTCGGGTTTTTTCAACTTGCTTGGGTGTCTTTAAATAAAAATTCATCAAACCTTGTGTATTTATAACCAGCAAGAAGAGGCCCATTTGTTGAACGTATAATATACAGGATGTTCCATTTAAAAAAAAAAAACATATGTTGGTATTTTTCGACAGCTTTTCGATGTTTATTTGTTTTATCCGATGAAAGATTCTGATAATTTAGAAACAGTCCTTCAACTTTAATAATTTAAACATTTGTCTAGCTTTTGAAATAAAATTTTACTGATGAGCTGCAACCATGTGCGATGGTTTATTTGATTTCAAAAGGAGATTAATGTCAAAAAGCATATAAGTAATTAAAACATGTTTCCTTAATTCTGTCTGTGTGTCGGTCTGTCTGTTCGCGGCATAGCTAAACAACGATTAACCTTATTGACTTCAGATTTTGGTTCCAAATTAAGGATCATACGGGATGAACTTGTAATATTTTAATAAAAATCCAACACGGCCGAACAAAATGGCGGCGCAGTGAAATTTAAAAAAATTATTACTCATATATTAATTATCCTTCTAATTTTCCACAAAAATCAAGTATTACGTAGAAATCAACTCGTAGAATTTTGGTAAGAGTTTAAGATGGCGAAACAAAATGGCGACCTAATAAAATAGCCTGAAAAACTACTTATTAGATTGATTTCAAACTTTGTGCAAGAATTAAGTTTGATTTAAAGATGAACTGGTAAAATTTTGGAACGAATTCAAGTTGGCAGAACAAAATGGCGGCCAAGTAAACTGTTTCTAGTCGTAAAAAAATCACCCTCTTTTACATATCTTCGCGTTTTAACGTCGCAAGATGCCAAAAAACCTGTGTTCTTGATTCCGTCGGTCTGCCTATGGGAATGTCTATCAGTTAGCGGGCCGACTAAAAACTTACCTGATTGACTTCAAATTTTGGTAGAAAATTAAGGGTCATATAGGATGACCTGGTAACATTTTGATAAAAATCCAATATGGTGGAACAAAATGGCGGCCTAGTTGAGTCTTAAAAACTAATTATTATCCAATTTATCTTAAATTTTGCAAAAATTAAGTGCTACATACATGTGGTAACATTTTGGTACGAATCCATGATGGCAAGACAAAATGGCGGCCTAATAAAATTTTTAAAAAATCGGCCCGAAAAAAGTATTTGTAAGATTGATTTTAAGCACTAAATGTGATAGAGATAAATTGGTAAAATTGTTGTACGAACGGTTTAAGATGACGGAACAAAAGAGCGGCCGAATGAAATGTTTAAACACTCAACGTCAAAATATCCTCTTATTGAATTGTCAAATTTTGCACACAATTAAATGTGATATAGGAATAAACTGGTACGAATTCAACATGACGAAATAAAAGGGCGGTCTTAAAAAAACCAGGGTAAAAACTACTTATACATTTTATTTTAAATTAAATGTGATATAGGGATAAATTGATACGAATTCATCATGACGGAACAAAATTGCGATCTTTAAAAAATCAGTGTAAAAACTAATTATTTAATTTATTTTAAATTACGCCCAGAAATCAAGTGTGGCACAAGTCCAATATGGTGAAACAAAATGGCGGCCAATAAAAATGTATGAAAAGGCTGTACACCTGTACGTGTTAATGTGATCCTAATAAAAAAATCGGTAAATTTCTTTTATCCGGAACTTCCCTCGTTATGAATCTTTCTCTTTTTTTTAGGAATATAAAAGTCTGATCCAATTTAGTTCCGCACCTAGTCATTTAGTAACATATATATATATATATATATATATATATATATATATATATATATATATATATATATATTTATATATATAGATACAGTATTCTCGACCGTGTTAATAGTAAATTACGTCAGTAGTTTCAGGTAAGCGATCTCTGACTATTCAAACTCTGTTTATTTTAGATCTCGATATTTCGTCAAATTTTTATTGACTTTATCAGGAGACAACTAGAAACAATAAATTTGTCTTAATTAACATACCTCAGAAAATACACAGTTACATTGAACATCAAAACACATACTTACAATGTTAGAGTTAGTCGAACATATAAAACAAGGACAATAAAAGCAACATTATGCACATTCAGGACAAAACCAATTTTTACACTTACGGGTATTCAATACAAATGCAAAACGATAATGTGCGTTTACCGATGTTTTGAACAATGATGGAAAAAGAATAAACAAACAAGAAAAAAAAAGATAAATTAATAGCATGTGGTTCTTATACATTCCTACAACATATCAGTTAGAATTGCAATTATTAGATGAAACTTACCCGATGCTACATTTTCTTTAATTTCTAAGATTTTTTAATCTTAAAAAAAATATGTGTCTTTTAAATCATATTATTTTTATGTTATAACAAATTTCTTTAATGTACCAATTATACTGAACTCAAAATCCATAACCTAGGCCATACCTTCCTTTGATATTATTTAGTCTGGGGGCCCCGAGGTGTTTTGTAGCCGTTATAGAGACGTAGATTTTCTCCAATATATTTTGACCTGCTGATTACAAATTTCGAGAGTGTTTTCTCGAAAAATGGCTAGAAAATTTGTTATAAACTATTTAATTGTTTAAATGACTATAGCTAATAAACTATGACAGATACAGAAGTTTACAGACAATTCTTTTTTATTCGTTGTGAAAACACGAAGAAAGTGTTTTTTTTTTAATTAAAATCCGTCAATTAGGACCGGAGATATTCTGCTTATATCTCGGTTCCTACTTAAGATAGGGAGCTCTATAGCTTCTTATTTAAAGCTTGAAAATGAGATGTGATAAGGTCTCCAACTATTGTCCTGAAAAAAATTAAACTACGTTAAAATCATACATTTTCATGAAACAAAGCACTATCTTTTGTTCATACGCATTTTAACCAAAAGTACATTATCAGTATCATAGAATTGTTCTACTTCTCAAACCAAACATTTAGAAATCTGGTTGATGTATTTAAGTTATAACCACATTCTACGTTTCAGGTTTCAGTCTCTATTTTTTGAGGGAGGTCTGAGGTTTCATAAGCTTTACTCAAGACATTTATTCTAATTTCCATGTGTTAGTTCTTAGTATTTTTCCGTAGTGTTTTATTATTAATTCTTATTATCTAAAATGTAAATTTAAAGTAAGTATATTAGAAATAATAATCATTTCTAATGTGTTTTTTAAAATTAATAGTAATTATTGTAATATTTTTTGTGGTATTATATAGGTACTATCTTATTATTATTATCATTCATATATCGCCATCTGTATAGATGTCTTAAAGCCACGGAGTTACGCTCCACTATTTTTTTCGAACTCCCCATGCCAAATTTTAACCGATAGTGTGCTTGAAAAAATGTTATGACAAATAATCAAAAAATACTTGGTTTTTAGTTTTCACTTATATTTTGTCAAACATGACATTATGTTTTGTTGGCACAACAAAAACCGAAACCACAGCTTAGACCGAAACCATCAAGAGAATAAAATAACGTTTTTTTATGGAAATTTTAAAGGACAAATATTTTTTTAGAATGAGCCCTTGTACACATTCGCAGTTGCTCTAGGAGCCGTACTTAAGAACGTTTAAGTAAACGCGGAACGTAAACCCACGACATGTTCATTTTAAATTGCTGTATCTCTGCGAAAAATCATCTTCAATGCATCAACCAGGTCCCAAAATGTTTGATTTGAGAAGAAGAATAATCTTTAATGAGAGATATTGATAATGTACCTTTGGTTAAAATGCTTATAAATAAAAGACATTGCTTTTTTTTTATTCAAATGTATAACTTTAACCTCGATTAACTTTTTTCAGAACAACAGCTGGAGACTTTATCGCATCTAATTTTTGAGCTTATAACCTAAGCTTTAAAATGGGAAGCTATAGAGCTTCCTATCTTAAGCAGCAACCGAGATATAAACACAAAAGCTCGGAAAAGTTGCTTTTTTGCAATGTTTTTACACTAAATTCGCAAATCTCGGGTTCTATTTGACAAATTTTCATTTTTAAAAAACACTTTCTTCGTATTTTCACAAAAACTTACAAGAAAGAGTAGTTGTAAATTTTTGCATTTGTCCTACTTTATTAGCTATAATCATTTAAACAATTAAATTGTTTATAACAAACTTTCTGATTATTTTTCGAGAAAACGCCCACGAAATTCGTAACTAGGTCAAAATACATAACGAACATTGTGATGATTGTTTCCTTCCTATGAATTTTGACCAATCACTGACAAGAATTCTTATGACATATTATTAATTGCTTGACGTAACTGTCAGAAGTTTTAGCGTTTTAGGAAACATATCGTTCAAGTTTGACAAAGTAAGTTAAAATGAATATAATCTGATGATATAATGTCTTTTAATTTAATAATTTTTGTTCTTACTGCTGTTTTAAATAAAAATATCGTATTAAATATTATTTATCGAACTCGGGAAATAATCTTACCAATTATCCTTCGTGCATCTAATTTTTCCTGTGGAATTTTAAGAGATTTGTTTAACAAATAGCGTTCGCCCAAGTAGAAAAATCCTCGTCTTCGACTCGGGTTTTTAAAACCACTGAACCTCAAGCTATTTAGGAAACAAATTACTAAGAAATTCGTTTTTCCGAATTTTTCCTGAAAAATTCGATGCATTGGGAATATTATTCTGGAATATTCAATTACTCGAGATTCACGTCCAAGTATAAATCGACATTTAATTGGCCACGTGTACGAGAATATGGTCTTAAAAAATCAAGAAACCTGTCATTTTTTAATTTTCTGTCAGTGTAAAAACCCAAACGTCATTGCAACTGCAAGTAGTGTATTGACAGTGCTCGAATTTTACATTATTAAATATTAATTTTGTGTTTTCATAGGATTTCTGACGCCTTAGTTTTTGCACGTAAGTGAAAATATCGAATTTCATAATATTTTTTTCTTTTTATAAGGTGATTCTTTTTATAAGGGTTTATAATGGAATAGAATTCCAACCAAAAGATAACATTGTTAAATATTTGTGCGTGAATTTGTTAGAAAGCTTACTGCCTTTACGCAATTTGACAATGTAGAGAGCAAAGAGAACTTTTTTCACAAAAAGTAAGAAACACAATACTTGGTTCTTGTAAAGAACTATACCCTGGGAGGTTCTGGTACGATTTAATACATCTCGATTTTTGTCCTTTTTTGAGTTTTATTAGGAAGCTTACCTCAAATTTACTACATTTAAGCAAAAAAAAGCGTGGATGCATTATAATTTTTCACAAAATAATACAAATTAGAATTGATTTGTCAAGTCGCACTACGGCACTTTTAACATATTTTATTTGAAATTCCGTTACATTTTATGCATGTAACTGTTGTTGTAAGTTAATATATGTGTATTTTGAAAGATTTGTTTATTTGTAGTATATATTTATTAAATTAGAACTGTTTTTTTTGAAATTACTAATATGAATAATTTTTCAATATAATATCTAACAAATGAAGTTTGTTTGGTATCTAAACTCTGCTAACTTAACGGCATGTCATTTAGTCAGCCGGTAAGCGCTGTTGCCAAAGTAAATTTGGTTATATTCTTTGATGTGCCAGTAATATTTTTTTATATATAGATGGGTTGGTGCAAGTCAGAGGAATTTGGTGGATTGGTACCGGGTTAGCACCAGGTTAGGTTAGGTTTATTTTTATCATTAAAGCAAAAGTATTTAGGATCAGCTTCACATTAACTAGGCAACCAGTTCTACACATATTGTGTCGGAAAGGAAATTGGGCATTTATTTGGTTTTATTATCGTTAGTAATTTTAGTATTCTTTGACTTATAATTTATAAAAATGCGGATTAGGTTAGGTTAGGATTGATTAGGGTCGCTGTAAAGAAAGCGCGCGGTAGCGCACCAACAAAATTCGGGGTCTACATTAAAACGAGGTTTTTTTAACAAAACTTATACTGTTAGGTGGATATGTTCCGTTAGCGTTAGCTTAGTCCAGATTCGTCGATAAAACCATCATTAAAGCCATAAAATCACATGCCTAAATCATATCTGAAATACGCGCGTACTCTAAAGTAGCGTGTTTGACGATAGCGATTTAGGGTTCTATGATTCATACCGGGTTAGGTTAGCACCAGGTTTGTTAATAAAACTATCGTTAAACCGTTTTGTTTCAATTTGGGAATACTTTTATTTGTTGTATATTTGAAGAAAACCAAGTAAGTATGGCAACAGTGCATATAATTTAGAATCTATATTTTGTCAAAAACTTGATAATGGACAGTTTAGCATTGGAAAAGTAGTAAAATTTCTGAAGTTTCTTGGTTGTTTATGGAAAGTTTTTTTTTGCTTAAATATAGTAAATTTAAGTTAAACTTCCTAACAAAACCAAAAAAACCGTAAAAAATCGAGATGTATTAAATCGTACCAGACCCCCTGGGAATTTGACAAATTTGAAATATATATTTGAAGGATTACCTTTTTTTAATAATTCCAACACGCAAAAATGTATGGATAAACCATTTTTTTTAAATTAGAATGATATAAACTAAGTTTTTGGAAGTTTAAGCCTGGGTTATAGATTGAAAAAGTTTGCGTCTTGCGTCGTCCGTTTGAGCTATGCGTTTACTTTGCTTCTTAGCCCGTCTTATAGATTGAAAACGTTTGCGCTTTGCGCCGCCTGTGGAACTAACCTTACTTTTATGTTTATATTTATCGCCTTTTTGTGTAATGTAATTTTGTCATGCTTGTTTTTAAGTTTATGTGCGTTTTTTTAATTTGCTGAGAGTGTAATGATGCCTAGAGAAGGCTGGGCATTGTGGACATATTAATGTACGCGGCAGCTGTAAGCTTGTTGAAGAGAAGGCAGCAAAGACAGTGAAGAATTTGGCCTATTGTGGTAAAAATACTCAAAACTCTTACCAGTATTTTCTTAAAATTAAAGACAATGACCCCAAGCAGTTTTTTTTTAAATAGGCGCGGTTATTATGTGCATATATTAATGTTAAATTTATTACAAAGGACGAACGTTTTGAAAGGCCCTCTAAAATCCAGCAATTTCATTGGTTGCAGCTTAACATAAACGTCTTCGTACGCTACCCGCTTCCGTCAAAGTTAAAGAACGCCATCTTTTCGACGGCTAATGGAAACTCAAACGGATATGCTTTATACACTTAACTTGTTTTTGGGGTGTCACTAAAAACATTTTTCACAAAATATAACTTATGAAATACGCAAAAGATTGATTATATAATGCTATAGTACAAAAATGTATTATTTCTTGTTAAAGTACTTAATTAGTATAATAGATATTCTATTGAGCATCTTTTATACCGCATGACACATAATTCAGCTGAGTAATACATAAACGGAGAATGCATGTATTGGAAATGCAATGTTGCCAAGTTTATGTTTAATATCTATATAAATTATGTAAAAAGGGGAATAAATCTTTGGCAACTATTTACATCATCGCCGAATTATATATGTGAATTTTGGGGTCGTGGTCACGAATCCGAAGTCATTTTCTTTTCACTAACGTTCCGATTTTGAGTTATTCATCCTCAACGTTCATAAACATCCTAAAACCAATTTATTTTTTCTTTCTTTTTTTTTATGTAAATTTGTTGTATGAAACTACTATAAACAATTATAAAAAGACGTAAAATAAACTCTCTTTTTGTTTTTCTTGCCTTCTTTATCTAAAAAATTGGGGGGGGGGGAGGCACCAAAAAAACATACCGTTTTTGGACTAGTAACCTTTCTTTCATGTTGCCATCTTGACTTCAGGAAAAATCATCGAGCTACAACTTTAAAGAGAAACATTAATTGATACAAATTAATTATGGACACTTAACACCAGGTTAGGTGCGGTTGGCATAATCGTTAAAGTCCCAACTAAAAAGGCGAACAACAGCGAAGTACATCACTTGGCGGAAGTCTAACATTCGGCAACGGCCCAGGCCCAGGGACTTCCGCCACTGATGCACTCCGCTATTGATTAGTGTTGATCGCTTTTTTTAGGGCTTTATAGATGATGCTACGGCGCACTATGGAAAATAGGTCTGATTCAGATAAAAAATCTATAACTTGTCTAATCTTGGAGAAATTGTTTTCGAACTTTGCATGAACATAGTAGTTGGTATAAAGGTAAAAGCTATCATATAGATTCAACAAATATTATTTCTCACACGGATTTATTTTTAATATAATACATGGTTACTGAAAAAAAAGCTTGTGAATTTTGAATTTTCGTTTGCTTGTAGCTCTTGATGATTTTTTAACCTATTATTCAAACTATAACACTCTGAACATTATATTAAAATTAATTGCCTGCATTCAGTGTGTTTATTTAAGCATCCTCGCCTCCACTAAGCCTTTCTTCTAAATAATTTTTCAAAAAAATAAGATGAAAGTAATAGACTATATAGGATGCACATTAATTCAGATTTACCAACGGAACACAGTATTCTTTGGTTTTTTAAAAGGAACACCCTATATATTATGCTATATTTAGATTTAACAGGGAATTCTAGACATATCTGATAAAACATACCCCAGGTCTATCTATCTCCTGGAATATTGACATTTGAAAATTGACAGTTTGTCCTCTTTCATATGCTACAGAATCCAAACTATGCAACCTTCAGTCAAACCATTTATATGTCCCTATTATCATTTGATAGCTTTAAAAAACTATGATAAGAACAACAAACCGTTTTGATCTATGTTGTATCATTTCGACTCTGTAGCATGTCGAAGAGGGAAAACTGTCATTTTTCAAATGTCATTTCAAAAACGGAGATAGATAGACCTGTGATATGTATATCAACTATAATATAATATGACATAATATACAGGGTGCTCCATTCAAATAAAAACAAAGTTTGTCAATTTTTAACAACTCTGCCAAGTTTTAAAATTTAAGAGAAACCTTACAACTTTTGTATTTGATTTAATTTCCTGTATATAATAAAAAAACCTCCAGAGCTTGTCTCTTGTGAACTACCCTGTGCATAACGTATGGGACAAATTCATTATTTATCAACCCAGCATACTTTAGGGAAATCCCTGTGACACATGTATAATTAGTTTTTGATTACGTATTTTTCACATCATTAACGTACACAGGGTGTCCCTAAAAACAATGCCTGTAAACATTTTTTTTTTAAATAGCACACCCTGTATATTTTTCCAATTTTGAATTCTATCCGGAATTTTATGAATATTTGCCAGTATATGTAATTTTTGATAAATTACATAGAATCTCTATTGAAAACTAGTCGTTTTTTTATTAAGGTCTCTAAATGTATAAATGTGTGTTTGTAATACCGAAAAAAAATAGAAACCAAATTTTTGATGTGCGGTCATTTTGTTTTGAGGCATGACAGCGAATGAAATAAGAATAAAAAGGCCTTTTAAAAAACTGACTTATTATGACCAGCCGCCATTTTAGAAAAAAAGATGTAAACAATTTTTTTGAAGGTCCGGTTCAAACGTTAAGCCGTTCAGGAGCTAGAGGATGGGGGTAGGATGTGAACTTGGAATTTCAGGTCTTTTTAGAGTCACGACTTTTTTCATATTTATTCATTCATATATATTCTCTCGAATAACTTCGGAACCCGCAAAAAGCTGCAGCTGATTTTTTTAAATGTGGCTAATGTATTACTGAGCAACAAATTGACATAATATTTGAGGCGTGGGGAAACGTGTGTAGCTGCTAAAAATGGATTATAGTGCGTATCTGTTTAGAAAATTAAATAAGCTTTTTACTTTTAAAATAACATAAGAACATTCGAATTGGCCACATGTAACATCAGTCTCCATTTAACACTAAAAAAATTAACTGTGTTAGTTATATTTTGTAAAATACCTACATTATATTAAAGTTTAATATGCATACTAGTAAATCAAGTGAACAAAACACCTTGGTTGCTACAGTGCCGGAATACATTTTTGATATGTCTTTGTTATACCATTTTCCATAGTGCGTCGCCTCATTACAAAAATCTACCTATATACAAAAAATCATCAAAATCGACGATGGTATAAAAACTAAAAAATTACCTAAACTTTTTGTGTTGTTTTGAGTTTTTTTTATTTGTATATCATTAAATTTATTTGTTATAAAGTTAGGTTAGGTTAGGTTTGTTGTAAACAGCGCGCTCTCTTTTCGCCCCAAGTACAATTCTTGTAAAATTCTATTCAAGATGCTTATTTTAATGTAAATTAATGACAATACTATAAGTTAGCCTATCTTAAAACTGTCACAATAAGGAGTTTTCGCATCGGAATGAGTGAAAATGTCGAACTTCTTTTTGTTTTTTTTTTTATAGAAATAGTTGGAAGAAGGTAAATTTTATAGTTAATATTCAAAAATTATCAAATTCCGTGGGTATAATTGTTTACAACACCATATCTAAAAATGTGTCAGTAAGCCAAGGAGATAAAGTTTAACTTTTAATTGTTTTTGTTAGTACTGTGTTTGTATTCGACAGCCCATATGGTCTAAAGGCGAAAATCACAATAGGGATTAGATCAGTTTTGTACTGCGTTGTAGGTATACCGTATTTTTTGGGATAATTCATTACTTTCACTTATACATATGCCAGTGGCGGCTATTCAAGTGAAGTAGGTGAAGTGCTACTTCACCAGGAAAATAAACAAGCAAACATTTAACTATATTTATTATATATCTCTTAAAATTTTAGTTTTTACCTTCATTTATTCACCTAATTGGTAAAAAATAAACTGTACATCTCGAATAAATATTTTACTTGACCGTTGGCGGCATGTCTTTTTAAAACTTTCAATCAAACTTTATTATAACAACTATAACAGTGGCGCAAACCGCTTTGACTTGCTGGAGGTGCTATGTTTAGTTTATGATTTTCCTACTATGTTGCCGTGACAACGCGTATCCGATGACGTCGAACCCAGCGCCATACAACGCTCTCGGTGTAAAGATGGGTAGGTCCGGGATTTCGAAGGAGTCGGGTCCGGAGGTACATCCAGCTCTGTAACCTAACCTGAAACTCTCAGAGTGCAAAACCATTTGACTTGTACTTTGTAATTATAGCGTGACCAGGTCCAGATAGTAAAAAATCAAATACAAATAAGTTAATTTTATGAAGTATATTTGAAAACCTAATATATTTAACTCGAATCAAATAAACAGTACATTACAACAATACTCTATACACGTCTTTATTTAATAGATATTTCATTTTTTTTGTCTTATTGATACCTTAAAGTTAACTAACGACCCAGTAATTATTGTAATATTTACAAATTTCTGTAAACAGTTTCTAGGAACATTATTTTTCTAACAGAGATTGCCAGTTGAAATTATCAGTTATCTGTCAATTTGTGTTCCTTATACTGAATGTAAATGAGAGAACTGGACTAATAATCATAATATTATTTATTATATACATTTAAATACCTTGTCAGATTCAGCAGCAAGTTCAGGATGCAGTTCCCTCATTACATATCAATAACGATACCCATTCATTCCGCCGTACGATGCATGTTCATGTAATCGAATCGTGCATGTTCGTTTTCAATCGCTCCTGACGCCCTGCCAGATAGGTCGCAGCATTGTATATCGGTCGAAAGGATAGAGGTCCGGGTTCAGCAGCTACATCCATCAGTACCGATACCGGATACAGGTCCGTGGATTTATATCCATCCGGACCTACCCATCTCTATCTCGGTGAATTGCAGGCGCAGTACACTACACCCACGTGTCGTTCAGTTTACGGTGGTTGTTTACTTTTATTTTTGCGGATTTCGCTGCAACCGGTGAGTTCCTTTGCAGTTAACTTGACTGTTTTGTGTTATATTTATTTAGGGTGTTATTATAACTTCAAATTCTAAGTTAGTAAATGTGTTTTTAAATGTGTTCAGATTATTTGTTGCGTTTAGATTGACAAACAAAAATCTTTTTTGGCTTTTTCGCAACTGAATAAGAATATTTAACTTTAAATTAATTGAAGCAGATATTTAATATAATTACATACCTCAACATGTAGACTAGTATTTGTACAACTACTATGTGTCTGTAAAAACTTAAGGTAAATGATATAATTTCTTATGCTTGCTTAAATAATATTATTTATATTATGTATCGAAACATTCCGTAGACAGACTAGTCTACATGTTGAGGTATGTAATTATATTAAATATCTGCTTCAATTAATTTAAAGTTAAATATTCTTATTCAGTTGCGAAAAAGCCAAAAAAGATTTTTGTTAGTAAATGTGATTGTTCAAGACTGGAATAAATTAATAGACGTCTTTGAATTTATTACAAACTGTGACAAATCTGATGAAAAATCAATCGGCCCTGCGAAAGGATTTTTAGGCGAGATGCATGATTTTGAATTCACGTTTCTGGCATTAGTGTTTAATAACATTTTCTCAATCACGGACATACTATTTGACGTTCTTCAAAAAAAAACGCTTGACATTCATTTTTGCATATTCAATATAAAACGCTGTCGTGAGGCGCTCTGTAAAAAAAGAAATGAACATTTTTTTAGTACCATGTTTGATAAAGCAAATTCTATTACAGAAACAAATCATTACAAACGTGAGATTGCTAAGCTTTCACCTGAAGAAATTAGGGCTAAGTATAGAACCCTTTTTTATGAAATATTGGACCATATTTTAATGGAAATGACACTAAAATTTCAAGACTGTGAAAAACTTAAATTTTCATGTTTGGCAGGTTCTGCTAAATTTTCCGAATATAGTTTAAATTTTCAGACTGGCCCGTTTGAAAATTTGTTACAGTTATATAGGGAAATATTTTCAAAAGTCAACGACTTAAAACTGAGCTTGGTCTTATTTTTGCCAATGAGAGTAATTGGAATATATCGCTGCAAGAGCAAGTGAAAACAATTAATAAAAGTAAATATATTTTTACCGAAGCATATAAATTGTTTTCCCTTATTTTGACAATACCATCGACAAGTGCTTCAGTGGAAAGAAGTTTTTCTTACTTCAAATGTGTAAAAACTTATTTAAGAAATACAGTATCTCAAGAAAGATTTACTTCTCTTGGCAATATTTCAATTCAAAAGGAATTTCTGGGATAGGAGAACTGATTTAGTATACATAATTTAGGTAAGCCGTAAAAAAATATTCTACCCCTCTACATATAAAAAAATTCTGGAAAAAAAATGATTGCGATATTTTCTTGCTTCATTTGCACTTCACTTAAGGCCGTTTTACATGCTGCAATTCTTTCTTGCAAGTTGCAATAGTCTTGAACAAAAGCATGCGCAGTGGCAACACATTTGTACCTTTTGTTAAACTGCGCATACCTTTGTTCAAGACTATTGCATATTGCAAAAAAGAATTGCAGAATGTAAAACGGCCTTTATGTTTTCACCCGCGAGCCGCCACTCACATATGCCGATTTTAGTGATTTTTGGTACGCTCTTGTGTTTTTAGGGCGCTGATCACAATTCTGAAGTCAAGAATTTTTTTTCGGCACCGTTTCGTGCTCGAATTAATTTTTTTTTTTTCATTCTTTTAAAAGGTATATAATAATTATACAGTGTGTGCGTGGATTTGGGTAACATAGACAACTTTTAATTTGTAATTTTAGGCGAATATTCTTCAAAAAAAATTTTGCTTGTCTGAAAAATAAGAATGATTTAAAAAGAAATGTGATATCATATACAGGTTACCAAATAAATACAAAAAAAAACTTGCAAAACAAAAAAGAAAGTTGCAAAACAAAAAAAAAATTAAATACCAATGTTCCAATAATTCCAAATACAACTCAATATCCTTCTAGAAGTTTTTTTGGTAATAGACTTAGTTTTGGAAAAAATGGTTCATATGACCTTAACAACCTGTATCAAAAGTTTATTTTCAAAAAACTTCTAAAAGCTTTTTGACTTATTTATTTGTAGTTTCTTTAATTTAACTGCCTCAAATGTTATGACTTATTGACTACTAAATTAAAATTACCTAAAAATACACCTCGTAAAAGAAAAAACTTTAAATTACTTTTTGTCTCATATTTTTATGCTCTTCAGTTTGGCTTAGAAAATTTAATTTCGCAATTTTTTTGTTTTAACTACTACTATTTTTGCATGTCTTGTGCGCAACTTAAATATTATATGGCATTTTTTTTAAGTCAAACTTATTTTTTTAATCAGCTAAAATGTTTATAAAATAAGTAATAAAAAATGTTATATAGTTTAAATAGGCAGAGCCTAATAAAAACATCGAAATCAATATTCATTTTTTTAACATTTCACTAGGTCGCCATTTTGTTTTGCATTATTGAACTAGCAGGTCATCCCGATGATATGGGATCAAAAATTAATACTCATATTATGACCGACAGACAAACTGACGGAATCGAGAATACATGTTTTTCGGCATCTAGAGACCCTGAAACGTAAAGATCTGAAAAAATCTCGGAGGGGAATCTACGAGGGAAGTAAAAGTTCCTCTAGAAAATCCCAATTTTTATTTTAGTCATTTAAATAAACTTTTTTTAGCCGAAATATGGTACATTCACACAATAATTCTTTTGACTTCTGTAAAGCATCCAAAATGTAATAATATTCCTGCAATTTAGTTTCTTGAAGGAAAAACAAATCCATAAAATAATCCTAGAATTTATCATTACCTCTACTACTAACTAGGTCTACATAACAATGAGGATTTTATCCGAATATTTTTTTATTATTACAATCCGGAGATCTCAATCTAACCTAACCTAAACTAATCGAGCTTAATCCAATTAAACTCAACTTTAATATTAAACACATCTAGAAATTACTATTTAACTTCCAACTTAAAAAAAAGTAAGCGGCTAAACGAACCTGTGATTTTCATCAAAAGACACAATTCAAAGCGACGTAACGCCTAATCGAGCTTAACCAAATTTAATCCAACCTAACACTACCATTCAAAAAGACTTCAATGTAGTTGTGTGAAAGAAAAATAAGAGCTTTTGCTGTGGAAATAAAAACGAATATTTTCTGGAGAACATTTTTTATTTTCACAATTCAAATTTATTTCACACGCAGGATTCTTTTTATTACTATATTAAATAACAATAGGGGATTTCTGCAGGCATTTTTTTCTTTATCTTTTATTAATACATTATCCTTGGGAAAGCCCTACAGAAGTCAAAAAAATTGTAAATATATAACATTTTGGCTAAAAAAATTAATTCTTTATTTCTAAAATAAAGATAATTGTGTAATTAATCACTAGTTAAATCGCCAATTATGCAATGTAATGTATAATACAACGCATTAGAAACCGCCGGAAAGAGTCCCTATTTTACGTCCTGGTCTCTTTTTTTCTTTGAAAGGTCGTTAAACTTTAAATGCACTTCTTTAGGATGTTTTCTGATTGAGAATGTGGCTTTATATTAAATTATCATATTATTCTCTCGCGGCATTTTTTTTGCCAATGAATAAACCTGCTCCAGTTGATAAGCCCGATTCTTGAAGTATTTTTAGTTTCCTCAAGAAATAGAAGTATCGTAATCGTGAAAAAATTACTCTCCGAGATGTTTACAGATCTTTACGTTTTAAGAAGCTGCTAAAAACATGTTCACCCATTTCCGACGGTCTGACGTCTACCTACCTATCTAACTTCAAATCTTGATGAAAAACCAAGGGTCACATGGGGTCGGAATGATAACATTTTGGTAAAACCCAACATGGCGAAACAACATGGCAGCCTCACAAAATGTAAAAAAAAGTCATTACTAAAAAACTGACTATCGAATGGACCTGGAATTTTGTTAAAAAATTAAGTGTAATATAGGGTTAAACTAGTAAAATTTTGGTGTCGTTGAGTCAAATCCGCAAAATCACAATTCATGCAGCCCACCCCATCACTATAGCACCTGAACGGTTGGATCTAGAGCAAAATAACTTTCACATTCCTATCTTAGCTTTTGATAAGCTATCTTATGATGCTAGTCAAAGATTTTGTAGTAAGGTGATCACTTGCATCACCTACATTTTATAGGAATATATTCGATTAAATAGGTAGTAAAATAATTTGCGTTTGTTTGTTTGACTGGCATCATAAGATAGCTTATCAAAATCTAAGATATGAATGTAAAAGTTATTTTGCTCTAGGTCCAACTGTTCAGGTGCTATGTCGGCTCAAAGAAGCAAAAAATTCTCAAACATCAATAAATCAAAAACAGTTGAAGATAAACATATAGTACCCCTATTAAAAAATACTTAGAATTGATCATAGAATCCAAAAATGTAATAATATATAGGGCGTTCCCTATATAAGTCTTCTGTTTCTCATTCAATTGCTTTTTTTGTTACTATTTGCGAATTCTCCGAGCTAAATTACATCGACTAACTATTTTAAATTTCTTGCGAAATACGGGGAAGTCAAAAAATACCGTTTTTCCTCCTTAATGGAAGAACCTGTACATTTTACTGTGGAAAAATTCCATGGTTACCATTCATTTTTAAGTGGCAAAAGAAAGCAAAAGCATAGCTAGAAGTATTTTTACGTGGAAAATGCACTTGTGCAATTTTCAATTCTTTCAATGTATGCAAACCGATAAAGCTGTATTCACATTCTCAAATACAATCAGCTTAACTTGAATTTGTTACGCTTGACACCTATAGAATTTTATATATTAACCATTTAGAGTTTTTCATAAATAGTATTGGGAGTATTAAAAATAACGAATTAAAACGCCAAATAAGTAAATCTAGTACGACAACATTAAAAATGTAAATGTAGCTTTCGAATGGCCATTTTGAACGATGTCACTCCAAGCGTTACCATGACAACACTCACGCGCTCATTAATTACAAACAATAGCAAACAGTGGAAGCTAATTTAATTAATTTTATTGTGAATACATTAGTTAAAATAAAATACTAAAACAAAATATAACGAGTGCAAATAAATCTTTTCGAAAAATTGTTTGGCACGTATTTTCTTTAAATAAAAGTATTCGTGCACATGGTCAATAAGTCGAAAAAATCCCTCATCCTTTGGACTCGCACATCTTTTCTTCTCTCTGTCTGAACTTGAACCCTGTATAACGATGATAGAAAAATGATATTTTTAATTTCAAGGTAAGATTATTAATTACATTTTAATTTTAGAAGATTTATACTTTTTATATCTTAACTAAATTTTCTCGTTTGAGTAAATCATGAGGATAATTTAAAGATATTCTAAGATACTATTTGTCAAATGGAAAAAAAATAATTCGTCTTTTTGTGCATTCCCCTGTATCGTTGCAAATATTTTTAGAAAGTTTAGTGCGTAAAGACAGTCAGTGTTTATTTAAAGTTTTTATCTTTTTTCTTGGGTAAGAAGTAACTGAATACCCATTATTGAATACTGTATTCTTATGTTAAACAAAGTCAGTGGCGTAACTACACCCCCCGATAACCCCAGCACCGCGGGGGGGCCCAAGGATGCGAAGGGCCCGGTGATAATGGATCTATAATTTTACTTGTATCTAATAAAACTGACTACCAACTAATAGTAAAAGTTAAAAAAAAAACACTTTAAAATAGAACCGATTGCTTTGTAAATCGCGAACATAGTCATTTACTGCATTTATCTGGGATTCACCGAACGAGATTTCAGTTCTGAGAATCAGGAAATCTCAATCTGGTTGGCCCCGCCGCTGTCAGGCTGTTATTTGTTCTTCGCGATTCGATATTTTTTATTGTTTCTGTGTGCTTATAAGAAGGTATAGTACATAGGAACTTGTAAAATACAATAAAAAGATTCGCTAATGACAAAAACAGTTATTGAATGTGTTATTAGAACTAATTAATTACATTACCATCACTGTTTCAGTTGGGCCAAAGTCAAGAGTAAAGGTAGGTATAGATATAAATATAAAATATGTCTTTTATTTTTTTTTTAAAATAAAAACGATATTTTGAATGCATTTTAATTAGTAATTAGTAATCTTGAGTGCCACATCGATTTAGGGAAAAAATAAAAACCTAAATAAATAAATAAAAATAAATCACTGTAAAATTAGCAACTTTGACATCCACATCACAAAATTCAGTTGAAGAATTGTGCAGGGTGGTGACAAATTCGATGCTCACCATTACTATATTTAAGACGGTAAGTGCTATGAGGTCTTACCGGGTAAATTAGAAAAAAATGCCTTTCTTGAAAATCATTCATAAGACCCTTTTATTTTGTGGTGAAATGTATGTTATTTTCTGAAATACAAGGTGATTTGTGAAAAAAAGGCCTTCTCATATTTCAAAGAATATTACAACAACTATTGATTTTCGGGACATAGTTTAAATTTGAAAGGTTCATTTTTTCGCTCTACAAGATTGTACCTTTAAACTTCACCTCCGATATTTGGTTTTCCCCCCCCCCCCTCCACCTCCTTTAACTTCATTTTTTTTTAAGGAACCTGGATTTTCTATTTAATTTCTTTAAAGCTCATTACCTCCCAAAGACAATGATGTATCGCTCTTACACGAAAAATGTATAATAAAGAATGTACAGAGCAATGTACTAGAGAGAGATGGGTATACGAATATTTTTAAATCTATGTGCATAAAAAAAACAAACAAAATTCACAATTGCCCAAAAAAATGTTTTTGTTTTCTTTTTATTAAAACCACAAAATATTCTCAAAAAAGGGAATGAGTTACAAAAATTTTACAAAGTTGATTTTGGGCCTTGAACTAGTTGCCCTAAGAAATAATAGATTAATATGTAGAGATATTCAAAATCAAAATACTAAATAAAGCATAACTGGGTTTTTAAAATATTCGTTAATAGAAAATTCAACATATGCATCTAGCTTTCCTAACGCAATCAAAGCGTTAATCTTATATCTAACTTTACCTGTAAGCGTAGCTAGTAATGAAAGGTCATTTTCAAAATTACAAATTATTAAAACCTATCTTACAAATAGTATTTCTCAGGAGGGATTAATTTCTCTGGCTCTCTTAGCAACAGAAAATGATTTGGCAAGAGATCTCCATATAAATCAGGCCATTACTGATTTTTTAGAAAGAAAAACTAGAAAATAAAACTATAAATTATTTTTATTTGTTAGGTTTATTTATTTTTATATGTCTATTGCGTAATTTTTATGTTAGTGTTTGTGTTCTAGTAATATAGGTAGACATATTTTTGAAACATTTTTTGCAATTTTCAAATGATAAAAACCGTCTCGGTACAAAGTCTTTTGTTGCTAAAATTGGTACTAAAAGTTGTGAACTCTTATTTTCTTGGAACTAGTGTAACTTGTTAGTTAATTAAAATAAAAAAAATCAAAAACAGAATATTTGAATTTAAATGGCGATTCCCAGCTTTTTAGACGCCTCTGTACATAATGATTATATTAACATTTTTAGAGGCATTACCCCTGATCATAAATTAGGTCGGAACCAATTGTTTCGAAAATACAGAAGGCACAAATAAAAGAAAAATATTAAAATGTACACATTTTTGAAAAAACCTCGTATATCAAGAACGGAGAAAAAAATTAAAAATCGCTAGAAATTGTTTTTGGTATTTAGATTTAGATTAACCCAGTTAGAAAAACTAATTAAAATTACCCATTTTTTTGTTCTGTTGGTATAAAATTTTGCAAAAATGACACGGTATAACGTAACACTTTGTATAGGATAGTTGTGATGTAGCTCTGAAGCTGTCCGAGAACATTGCTTCAATTTGGAGTGATCAAATGTCGAAAACCGCAACTAAATAGTCAAAATATCTAACTGAATTTTTTCTGAAAATTTGCTTGCGTAAGTTCGTTTGGCCAGCAGTTTAGTATACGTGGAATGAAAGTTAATATCATCGGATGGCGGAATATTTCTATAAAAAAATTAATAGCGCACACAGAGATAATTGAAAAATATATTAGCGATGCTCTATTATTATATAATTGTGGTCAAGAGATAATAGGCGGCATTATCACATACAATATTTAAAAGGTTTCGTATGATTTGACCTCATTTATTTAGAAATGTATAACGGCACTGTTTTATTTATTTAGCTGTGAGGTAGTTGCATAAAAAATAATTGAAATAAAATAGTGGAAATTCACAGTTTATTCATAGAAGTGCTAAATCGTATCGTCTTCCTTTTGGTGCGATATAACTAATTATTAACCAAACAAAAATTACCAGTCTAAACAATTTTTTACAGAATTCTAGACATGTTTGTGTTGATTCATGAAATATACAATCAGGAAAAAATAATTATTTTGTTAAGAATTGGAAAATTTTTCAGATGGAAAAATAAAAACAAATTCTTTATATTTATTGGTTTTAAATTTGTAAAGAGTGGCCCACTATAAAAGGGTTACCTTATCTCTCTTGTTCCAAACGGTAAAAAAATAAATTTTGAGGTTTATCTGCAGTTGGTCTTGGGTTATTCAAAAAATATGGGAAAGGACTAGAAGCCAAGACCATCAAAGGTAATGATTATTATTTTTGCCACATAAAGACCGCAAGGTTTTTAGTGAAATATTAGTGGTCCAGGCCCTCTGAGGAAGTATTATGTAAAATCCTGGTACGAATACAAGATGGCGACTCAATAAAATATTCAAAAATTCAGCTTAAAAGACTACTTAATGGACTGATTTCAAATTATTCACCCTCTTATGTTTTACATGTTTTCAGGTTCTAGAGTCCCTAGATAAATTTTCAACAAATATTTTTATTAAATCCGTCGGTCCGTCTGCCTATATGTCGGTTCGCGGCATAACTTAAAAACTACTTATCATAATGACTTCAAATTTTAGTCAAAAGTTAAGGGTCTTATGGGGACCTGCTAATATTTTGGTAAAAATCCAATATGTCGGAACAAGATGACGGCCTAGTAAAACGTTAAAAATAAGTGTTACATAGGAATGAATTGGTAACATTTTGGTGTGGATATAAGATAGCAAAACAATACGGCGGCCTAATAAAATATTTAAAAAAGCGCCTCGGAAAGAAACTACTCATTAATTTAATTTCAAATTTTGTGCAAGAATTAAGTGTGATATAGAGATAAACTGGTAAAGTTGTGGTAGAAATTCAACATGGCGAAACAAAATGGCGGCCAAATAATTTTTTTAAAAAGTCGACGTGAAAAAAATCTTATTCAATTGTATTCAAATTTTGCGGAAAAACTAAATGTGATATAAAGAGAAACGGTACGAATTCAACATGACGTAACTAAATGGTAGTTTGTGTCCATGTAAAACCTACTTATTGAATTTATTTTAAAGTATGCCCAAAAATCAAGTGTGGCATAGGTAGCATGTTATTTATTATATAGTCAAAGCAAATTTACGAAAGTAAAGGGCCATGTCATTGCAGACTTCTGGTCAAAAGCCAGATTCTGTTTAGGCCTTACATATTATACTTAAATTACTTACTTAAGAATCGCGCCTTAATTTATGATTTAGATAATTAAATGCTAAAGGGAAGGGAGAGAGAGAGAGAAAATATAAGAACAAATTTATATTTTATATATGCATGACGATTACTGGTTAGTCAAAAGAATATGTTTTACGTATCTCCGAAACATGGTGCACGATCGATAAAAAGTAGATACTTGCAAAGACCTTTTGTACAATTCCTTACGGTGTCGAGGTATGATTAGAAAACCTCTGTTGCAAACATTTAAGTTGTGAATTTGTCTTCTAAATGGTATTTTATTAAATAAATATTTTGAAGTTTTGTATTTTATAATTTTATTACTCAAAGAAGAAAAATGAAACTTGCGCCGATTAAACATATTAATCCATCCAATATCTTTTAATTTGTGTGAAATACGATACCTTCTACGTTTTCCGAAAATGAAGCGAAGACAGGAATTTTGTACTTTTTGAATCCTTTTAGTGTCATTTTGATCCGCCACCACCCGTAAACAGTATCACAGTGATTGAAGTGAGACAAGACCAATAAATCTCAAAGCTTTTTCTTTATCTCTTGACTCAAAAAATACCTTTGATCATAAATCAATTTTAAAGATCCATAATCTTTTCTCAGCTTACTAGTCACGTGTTCATGAAAACGGAGTTCAGAATCAATGATAACTCCCAACGATTTTGAAGAATTGGATATTTTAAGAATCGTGTTGTTGATTTCAATTTTTAGCGCTCTTTTAGCTACGGATTTATGAGATTCGGGTCCAAATAGTGCAAGAAAGGATTAATTTTTAATTGATGATCAGTAGATACATCTACTAAATGTTGGAGATCGATATTTATAAGCTTATTGGTATTTTCAATTTCGTTTAGTCTAAAAGAGCAGTACAGTTGAGTGTCATCCGCATATAAATGGTATTGAGAAAACTTTAGACATTAATTGAACTGACTGGTATATATAGTAAATAATAAATTCCCTAGAATACTACCCTGCGTCCCGTCTATGATATTCGTTACGAGCTATCGATGCATTTTTACCATATAAATAAAATAATTTTATTATGTCTAGTTTCTCTTCTTCCGAATCACTCATCGTCCAACGTATTAGATATTAAAAATGCTCGTAAATAGATACTTCTGACCGGTAAACGTCAAAAGGACGTCGTTCATTGCAATTGTCTTGACTATGGCTTACTATGTTTTAGCGCAAATTACCTTACCATTTCTTTAATGTTTAAACGCTTATATATTCAAAACTAATTGACAGAATATATTAAAAGTATATTATATTTAAAATTAGAAAAAAAAGATCTTCAAAAATAGGATTTAATATATAGGGTGTTGCATTAAAAAAAACTGACAACCTGTCAAAATTTGACATTTCCAATAATATTTTCGCACTAATGATATAATATTCTAAATCTTCATAAAAAAACCCAACACCTTTTGTATTTACGACATTTCCGTATCTATTCAAATAAACTCTCTAGGTGGGTGGAAAAATATACGGTAAAACCCTGTACTGAACTTAATTGGATTACACTTTACTATTCCTATTAAAAGGAAAAATTTATAATGCAGGAAGTTCCGAGTAAAGGAAATTTACCGATGTTTTTTTGATATAGTTATTGTCAAATTAGTCCCCTGAATTTTCAGATTTTTCTGTCAGTCAGAAAAATAGTCATAAGCGCCAATTTTGTTCAGGATATGCTATTAATTTTTATATTTACATAATTGCTTTAACTAGCAGTGTTGCCAACGACACGGCAATTGCCGTGTCTTCACGGCTTTTCGACCCAAGGCACCGGCCACGGCTTTACTATATGGCCATGTAACAAAAACTCGGCTTTTCTTTATTGAAAATTCCTGATTACCTATCTGGTTATTTATAGAGGAAGAAAACCAAAATTGAGATTTAAAATGCTAATTAATTTTCTAAACAATCATCTCGTCGCCAATTAGATTTCAAACTGCTCTTTTTTCTTTTTTTTGCGTAGACTGTTACCAACACTTCTGAACTTCTGACATAAACATCGGTGATTCCCCTGATTTCGTTTTCGTACTTTAACTGTACTGTATACAGTATTCTGTTTCTGTATTTGGCGTTCGGCATTTAGTTTGTGAAAAGTGTTAAATAAATGGATTTGGGTGTAATAAGTTATAAACCTTTTAATTACTTCAAAAATTAATGGGAATTTATTGGCTAAACAAGAAATTGTAAAAAAAATATAATTCATGCATTGATTTTAAGCCAAATAAAAGTATAATTAAAAAAAATGACAAAAAATATTATTTAGGACGGCAATAATATGCCATCAGTCACAGAAGATGATGACTTTCACATATCGGATTCACTAATTTATAGAAACTTTTTCTTTAGCTACATGATTTTATGCTTTCATGTCTAATGTTGTGTATTAATTTTTTTTCATATAATGACTTTTTAAAATTCCTTTTCCAAATCTCCCTAGAGATGAGTATGTAATATTTTATCTGACGTCTCTGTTAAAGAAAGTATAAAAAGTTATCTCGAATTTGTATGCGAAATTTGATAGCATTACATGCGTGGGAGATTTTAACATTGATATGTTGAATTTGGATTTAAAAAATAGTTCAGAGCGTGAGGCGTTGCTCATTTAGAATGTCACAAATTATCACCGAGCCAACTCGTATTTCTATGTATACGACTTCTCTTATTGACCTATTTTTTTCTAATATGGAAAACATTATTGAATGCGGCACTTTGGATGCGGAAATTGCCGATCACCTTTCAACCTTTGTTAAGGTTAAATTGGAGAACCCTAATAATTCGGCTGTCGATTTCTTTTATAGGTCAATAAAAAGACTTGATCTCCATCAATTTCAGATTGATCTGGAAAGCTTTGACTGGCATCACATTTTTCGCTTACTTTCTGTTGATGAAAAATTGGAATATTTAAATTGTCTTATCTTAACCCTTTTTAACAAACGTGATCCGGTAAAACATTTTAGTAAAACAAAAAATGTTTACTATGCTCCGTGGATTACAGAAAATATTAAGATAATGCACAAATCAAGAAACAAAGCTTTAAAAAAATTTAAACAGACAGCATTATGAATCTTATAAGCAACTTAGAAATTATACCACTTTCGCAATAAGAACTGAAAGAAATATTTACTAGATTTAAAAATTGTACGTATAAAGAAAAATGGCGTGAGCTGAAAAATCTAAATTTAGTCAAGGCAAAAAAATGTGAATTACCTTTAAATCTTATTGATCCAGATAAAATAAATAGCTTTTTTATTAATTCCGTAGTAGGCAACAATAACCCAAATCAGGAAATTATAAATTTTTATAATAATAATTATTTAACACATTTTAATGAATTTTTTCACTTTAGGTTATCTAATTAAAATGAGATATTTAATGTAATTAAAAAGACAAAATCAAGGGCCGTTGGGGCAGATAAGATCAATTTGACCATGATTATTGTTTGCTGTCCATTTATTGTACCATATATTGTCCACATCGTGAATTATTGTATATTGTCTTCGTACTTTCCAGTTTTATGGAAAGAGGCGGAAGTAATTCCATTGCCAAAGATAAACAATCCTACCAAGTATGGGCATTTACGCTCTATTAGTATACTTCCCACATTTTCTAAAATACTGGAAAAAGTAATGGAAAGTCAAATCAGAGCTTTTCTTAATCGTCGTAATATTCTGCCAGAGACCCAATCGGGCTTTAGACCCAATCATACTTGCGAAAGTGCTTCGGCTTGCATTGTGGATCACATTCTGCGGGCTGTGGATAAGAGTAGGGTTAATATTTTAGTGTCTGTTGATTTCAGTAAAGCTTTTGACATGTTAAATCATAAAAATATTTTTTGAATTCTTCATTTTATAGGATTTAGCGATAATGCCCGTTATATTAATAAATTCTTATTTATCTGATCGTGTACAGGAGGTCGTCTGTTGTAGGCAGCATTCGAGCTTTAACTACCGGTGTACCTCAGGGAAGCATTTTGGGTCGGCTACTATTTACCATTTACACTTGTAAGTTGCAGCACTTTAGATTCATTTTTACGCAGATGACACTTAGCTATATTTTTCGTTTGAGGTGCACCAAAATAAAGGGGAGCAAAATCTAGTAAACTCAGACCTGAGCCAGTTTTACAGGACGGCATCACCGCACTTATTTGCTCTTAATCCTGGAAAGAAAATTAACGGAGCTTTGCTGACTTTCTCTGATATATGTAAAAGTTTAGGAATAGTATTGCTTTAAAGCTTCGCACTGCTTATAGCAATTTGAAACTAATTTATTCGAATAGGCACTATCTCAGTTTAGAAACCAAAAAGCTGTTGTGCAACTCTCTTGTGTTATCCCAATTTAATTATTGTAATACAGTATTTTTCCTGTTTTAATGTGCATGTTTAAATAAAACTATGTCTTTTTCCCACACCATTGTTTATTTCTCTTCTCTCTCCTTTAAATTTCCTTTTCAGAAGTCGATTTACAAAATTTCGGATTATATTTGCATCCAAATTTAAAAACATATTTATCACACCGTATATAAACAATGCCATATATTTTTAATTGTTTTGTATAAATTAGGGCTTGAACAGTATTCAAGTCCTGTACCTGGATGTCTTCTTTACCAAGGCCAATTGTTTGCCAAAATAGTAGTATTCAGAGACTGTATTAATTTCATGTAAATTATTGGTAAAACAATAAATGTATTATTATTATTATTATTATTATTAAGTTAAAAAATATATATAAAAGTATCGAAAGTAAATTCAATTAATTCAATAATAAAAGTATATTACAGTAAAAAAAGTAAATAATTTTACCTCTGACACGGCCGTAGTTCCTAAAAACACGGCAGTTTTTGGATTATTTGTACTTCTTTTATTTTCTACTGGTTGGCAACAGTGGTACCAATATATTTTGCACTTACTTACGGTGGGTCTAGCAATGTAAACTTCAGCTAGTCCAAAAGAGCGATAAGTAAAAAAAATGGCCTGCTTCTTAATTTTCCTGAGGTCAAACTTCCAGATACTGGACGAATTTGCTAAGGGGTAGCATACTCTAAAACCTACCTTATTTACGATTACGTTAACATGCTTTGTTTATTTACAGACATGCACCGATTTGACTGCAATGAGATACCCCGTCACCTGGAGCAACTAAACCCAACAATGTTCCTCCAAATTGTGTCATGATAACGGCGACTTTTATCAGAACTTCTTATCACTCATCCGAGATGCTGATTCGGAAACGCTGATATCAGTTTACGGCGACGTGGTTGACGAACGTGTAAAATGGTGTTTTGGCGTAAAAGGTGAGCGATTGTAGTTTGTTTTTAATGCCTTGTTTGATATTAGTGTAATCAGCAAGTAAAAGTTGGTTTTAACATTATTTTTAGTGTGAGTTTTCCATGATATAGTTTTGGATTTAGTGTTTTACGTAAAGTAAACACAACTATTTCTGTTCATTTTATCATCTTAAGGATTATAAGTAGCAGGTCGTTAGTATGTGGCATTAAATTATATGGTTCATTATCTCTAAGTCACAATTTTATTTAATAATAAAATATATATTTTTTGATTTGATTTATTCAAATTGTTATTATTATTGTTCAGATTTAGAAATGTAGATGTAGACATACGTTAAGATGAAATAAAAGACATATAATATAGTTCATTCGTAGGTTTTTTGAGCCATATGCAAAAATACGCAGATTTAGTTAAATTGTGCGGTTTTTTTTAACTGTCGATTCCCATCATTGCTCCATTTTTAATATAAAAAAGTAAGGTTAATTTAATATTGAATTTCGAATATGCCACTTTTATTAAATACCAAAGATAAAATTAAAATTGTGTTAATAATACGTAAAGATAATAAGATGAGTGCCCAAGATATACTGATATTTTTAGTTAAATCTGTCTCATGGAAAATACAAACGTTTAATACTTTAAAATAGAGACTAAGCTAATAACAGTTAAGGAGAATACATTGTATTATATTTCTATGTTTTTGGAATTAAATATTTTGATATTAATTAAAGAACATAAGACCCATGTTATAGGGTAATGTGGTGTTTTATACTCCAGGAGAAGTAAGGTTTACGTCAGGGTTGTGCCGTAGTCTATAAAATATATTCTACGCTGATTCTACTTGTTGTCCACATGATATTTACATGGATCTTTTTAAGGTAGACAGACTATGTGGATAATGCAGACTATGTAAACAACAACAATTTCTAAATCATTTATTATTATTCGTTCATTCATTTCGCGATATGTATAAAATTTTATTTACCCTTAATTTAAACGATAAAATCAAAATTATTTTCTATTTTGTGCACTTTAGTTTAATAGATCATTATCTTTAAGACATATATTCACTGTTGAACATTTTCAAGTTGTCGACAAAGCATGCCAAGTGGCAATTACATGCGCACCATTTTTGTTTTTCAGTTTTGAGACGTGACCGCTTTCATGTCATGAAATAGCATTGTCAACTTAAAAAAAAGTAGTGAAACTACTTTGCGTATGAAGATGTCTTTATGATTCCAAAACAGAACAAAAATTATAATAGGCCACACATACGTCACATAACCTAAAATGCAGTATCAACAGACGGGAATTGATGTGTTGTCTGCATAGTTTACACGTCTAGTATTTTACGTAGTCGACGCGATGTTTACACTAAAACGTAGACAACTATTGTTGACACGTAGATGCCTATCCTTGTTTTAAATAAATGAATTTCGTGTGGGGCTGTATAACTTTTTTAATTTATCGGAATTAGCCGAAAAACAGATTATAGTGCTACTTGCTAAGTTTTTGTTTGGCACTACACGATGTATAAAATACAGTAGTTTAAAAAAATATTGACCAAACTTGATTTTTTTAAATGGAATGCCCTATATTTCATATATTTTGATTTCACTACAAAAACTAAGCATATTTTATATAACATATGATATGTCTAAATTCAATTGTTTCTTAACTATTCATATTTTAATATTGGGGATTTCAGATTTTGAAATGCTGTAACTTCTATACCGAACTGTAGCTTCTATTAGAGCAAAACGGATTGCACATTCGCATCTTGGTTTTTATGATCTTTGTTATGGCGTATATTTTACTTGGTCATTTTTATCTTGTCCTTATTTTAAATTTGTATAACATTTTAGTTTTAAAATTATCGAAATGAACGAAAAGCAAATTATAGGGTTGTTTGCCAAGTTTCTTTATGACATCGGTTTAACCGGAGGTGAGGTTAGGCCATGAATTTTTAATACCTAGCATATTTTTTAATATATTCTGAAATTTCCTTTCCATGGCGATATAGGACCAATTTTTTCAAAATTTAAGATGGCTTCTTATTGGCGGTATATTATGAATCTCGGTGAAATTTTTGTTAATTATGATGATGTACTAGGACAAAAATCGATTTCGCAGTTCGTTAGATGGATCTAAATTTTTATTTTAAGATTTTCTGTTTTTAACCGCACTTTTCTGCCAAATTTTTAATGGAATGTATCACATATTAAAGTACTATTACAAACTAGGTCTGAAAGCTTACACCAGGACATTATGCTGTTTGCCATGACTCTATTAATAAAAAAACAAAATAAATTTCAATAAATTCTTTCTTCATTTCAATTTAGATACTAATATGCTTTTCGTCTACGGTACAAAGTACCATAAATATTTATTCACTTTCTAAATCGAATCATCCTATATTTAAAAAAAGACTATAAACACTGTTTGCTTTAAAATAAGCTTTGATTATGAATGGTATGGACATACTTAAAATGTTATTTGAAGTAGGTCATGAAAACAAAAATTCAAGGGAGTAATGGCTAAAACATTAAAATATTGACGTTTCCTAAAAATAATAGTTGTTTATTGTAAATTTAAGAAATAAGACAGTTATAGTGTATCTAAAGTCAATTGAGATAGCGGAAATTTTGGGGTACGCTCAGTTTACTACACCACTTATATGGAATAAATTTATTTTTATTCAGTTGACAGGTCCCCGTACAAACAGCGGTCCTTCGTGACACAGTCAACGTGGACTCATTATAAAATTTGTGGGCAATGTATGAGAGTTAAGCACTTTAATTGGTTATAACCGTAATTCAATTGGTTAGATTTTTGGAGATGTTGATTTAACAAAAAATATATATTTAAAATATTTGCGTGTTCAGAGGTCTCGGGTCAGTGTCAATGCCATAGAATAAAAATTTCTTTTTATTCTATTCAGTGTATTTACTTACCTTGTAAAAGGGAAGTATTGTAATCGTGAAAAAATTACCTTTTAAGATTTTTTCTGATCTTTATGTTTCGGGGTCCCTAGATAAACATTTTTTCTCAATTGCGTCAGTCTGCCTGTCGAACTGTCGGTCATCATCATATCGGGATGACCTGGAATCATTCTGGTAAAAATTGAATATGGCAAAAAAAAAACAGCGGCGTAGTGAAATGTTAAAAAAAATATAACTAAAAAACCACTTACCTAAATTTGCACAAAATTTTGTACAAAAACCAAGTATTATATAGAAAACAACTGATAAAATTTTGGTATGAAACCTAGAAGGCGGAACAAAATGGCGGCTTAATAAAACATTTAAAAATTCAGCATGAAAAAAATACTTAATTTAATTTTCAAAATGTGTGCCATAAATAATTGTTGTATACAAAAGAACTAGTAAAATTGTGGTACTAATTAAAAATGCAGGAACAAAATTAAATAAAGTAAAATATTTGTAATCGTGAAAAAAATCAATTTCTCAGGTTTTAGATATTTTTGGGTTTTAGCTCCTCTAGATGCCAAAAAATATGTTTTATCAATTCCGTCAGACCATCTGTCGGTTTGTCTGTCTGTCTGACAGTTCGCGACATTGCTTAGAAACTACTCGTCAGATTGACTTGAGATTTTAGTCAAAAATTAAGGATCATATAGGGATGACCTGGTAATATTTTGGTAAAAATCCAATGTGGCAAAACAACATGGCGGCCTGTTGAAAAGTTAAAAAAAATATTACTCAAAAACCACTTATCCAACTTATCTCAAATTTTGTACAAAAATCAAGTAGTATTATATAGAAATCAACTGATAAAGTTTTAGTACGAAGAAATAAAGATAAACTAGTAAAACTGTGGTTCGAATTCAAGATGGCGGAACATAATGACAGCCAAATAAAATATTTGTAATCGTGAAAAAACCAATCTCTCAGGTTTTACATATTTTCACGTTTTAGCGCTCCTAGATGTCAAAAAAATACGTTTTATCAATTCTGTCGGTTTGTCTGTCTGTATGTCAGTTCACGGCATAGCTTAAAAACTACTCATCAGAATAACCTCAAATTTTAGTCAAAAATTAAGAGTCATATGGGGATCACCTGGTAATATTTTGGTAAAAATCCAGTATGGCAAAACAAAATAGCGTCCTAGTGAAATGGTAAAAAATCATTAAAAAACCAGTGATCCAAGTTATCTCAAATTTTGTACAAAAATCAAGTATTATGTAGAAATGAACCGGTAAATTTCTTGTACGAATACAAGATGGCAGAACAAAATGGCGGCTTAATGAAATATTTAAATAACCATCATGAAACAACTACTTAATGGACTGATATCAAATTGTTTGTCATAACTAATTGTGGTATAGAGATAAGCTACTAAAACTGTGGTTCTAATTCAAGATGGCGGAACAAAATAGCGGCGAAATAAAATATTTTTAACCGTGAAAAGATCAGTCTCTCAGGTTTTACATATTTTAAGGTTTTAGCTTTCCTAGATTCCAAAAAATATGTTTTATGACTTCCGTTGATCCGTCTATCTGTCTGTCAGTTCGCGGCATAGCTTAAAAACTACTCATCAGAGTGATTTGAAATTCGAAATATGCAATATGCAAATTCAAAAACCTCTCTGAACGATTCAATTTTTTATGAAGTATTTGACTTTAATCCACTCTTTAGCTCAACCCCTCAAAATCAAATAAGTTTTAAAATTGAAATATATATACCCGATACCCTACAAAATGACATATTACCTGCCCGATCTTCAACAAAACTTTCAAATTTTTCTCTCCTTTCTTTTCCCGTCTGTGTAATTGTAGAGTAAATATATTATTAAGTAGGTTACAGTTGGAATAACCTTTATACCCATAAACCCATAAAAATACGTTTTATGCGGTTTATTTACGGAGAATACATTTTTTTCCATTTAGCCTAGCTATTTCACCCACATCCCCTGACCAGATCAAATAAAAAAACTAAATGCGAATAAATAATAAAAAGAAAGTACTAATGATTAATCTGTTTTACAAAAATAAGTTTAAATTTCTATCACGCCACCCATGCTTCATAATGAAATCGCCGTCTATTGACGGATATTTAGTTTTTATGTGGTTTCAATTGACTTTAGATACACTTTACTACTTTAGTTGACTGGAAAACTAGACGTTATTATGTCTGCAAATACTAATTATTTATGGAAAATAGTATTCCCACGAAACCTTCAAATTGATATGTTACTCATTTGCTAAGAATGTAGAAAAAATTCTCGATTTTCTGGAAGACTGTATGCTGAACGGTAATAGAGAATAGGAAGTACAATGTGCTATGAATCGAGAAAGTGCAAGGCTCATTCTCAAAAAAACATGGTTTCAAGTCAGTGCTTCATTATCTGTACGAAAATAATTTTTTGAGAAGGTTGAATTGCTGCAACTAGTTTTTGGTTACCTTTCATGAAAATCTCAGTTTCACCATAGAATTATTTATACAGATGAATCTCGGTTTACCAATGTTGGGATGATCAACAGAAATAATACAACGTGTATTATTGGGTAAAAGAGAATCAGCGACTGGTGAGAGACGGTGCCTGTGCCTTTCAAGAGCGTTTTGGCGTAAATGTCTAGCTGGGTGTTGTTGGCGTAAATATTATTGAACCAATTCTATTTCGTGAATTCTTGAATGCAGAGATGTATTTAGATTTCCTA